>VKOC01018586.1:0-30794 GCA_009364415.1 Spea multiplicata | reverse complement strand
ATATTTCATATTATCAAACTTCCTGAGTATTGCAATACATATATACTGTACGTGTATGCACCCAATACAAAAAGGATGCAAAGAAAAAATAAATTAATCAGGAACCAGATATATATAAATTTCATTAGAAACTAACAAATATCGTCTTACCCTTTCTCTTAACATTCATACATCAACTTCAAACATTCTCCCTTGCGGAGTTCCGGAATATATCCTGTGGGCCACGCATTGTTATTTCAAGTAATTTAATAAGTTGATTTCAAATGTGCAGAGGGCCAAAAATATGAAAAGAAAATTTTGTCATGTAGGCGGTACCAACGCGTTCCTCCCAAAATAATTATCCAGGGTCGCCAGATTGTTATCAAAACATGTACGATCTTTTCAAGTTTATAATAAATATCCCCTTTCCATTGGCCACTTGGTATTGTATTTGGTTAATCTATCTCCCAACTATCTCCCAATTTATTATGCCAGCGTTTCTCCACTGCTTGGCGATACAAAAAAATAAACATGTATAATAAGTATTCTTTGATTTAGCTTAAGTTCCTCTAACCCCAGGTGGAACAGAAACATCCGTGGATCCACCTTGTCCTGGAGTTGGAAAAGGAGATTGAATAATTGCGAGATATTCTTCCTAATATTTTAGTTAAATGTCACAGAGAAAAAAAAAAGGGTAGTGACTGTTTCTGCGCTCTCCCCTCTATACCAGCGGCACCTTATTTATGTGATTTCCTATACACAAACAAATGTGAAATATACACACAAAAAAAGAACACAAACAATGTATAAAGTGCGCTCAGCATGTGTCTATTGACAAAAATAAAATATATATAGATATATAGGTATATATATATACAACCTGTATATGTTTTGGTTCTGAACGATATCTGGGTATGATTTATCTTAAAATGAGACAAAAAACAGAAAACACATAAGGGTATAGTAGATCAGAAAGCGATATGTTGATTAAACAACCATTGCACTCACATGCTTCATAATCAAATTAGGCTCCTCAAAATGTCTTTTCCTGGGGTTTCGTCTCCAGCAAATGTTACAGGAACTCCGGCTCCGTTTCAAAGGACAGCTTGCCACATCTCCAAACCTCCGTAATAAGCAAGAAGAAAAAGACCGTACTCGAGAATAGAAGATAAATAAATATTTATTCCGATTCGTTAGAAGTTTTAAAATCTGTTCGCTAAAAAGTTTAAAGAACCGCCCGCTGTGCGTTTTGCTCCGTTGAGCTTCTACCAGGCGTTTTAAACTTCTTCTCGGCGTCTTCATTTTATGTGATGCTATCTTCCTCTTTCGCATTCGTCCCATGCATGCCGGAGGAAGTATCGCGGGATCTTGTGTACAGTACGTTCTTCCTTCAAGTCAGTTCGTTATAGTCTTTGAGTCTAAAGTTCATCTCCGGATATCTCTCAGGTAAGTTGTAGGTGAATGTATATTGGAATTAATATTCACAATTCTAAATAAAGAGATAAAAATAAAAATATTTATACTTTGTTCTAAAGAAAATTATAAAGATCAAACTCATCATTAAGACCTTTAGGTTTTAATGTTTCAAATTCAAAGATCCACTTCATTTCTTTTGTCCTATTTGTTTTATAGTAATGCCTCCTCTCCACTGTTTGTGAATTTCTTCTATAGCGCAAAATTTTAATTCCTTTATTGTGAAACTCTAAAAAAATGTTGAGACACTTAATTCACTGGTTGTCCTATGGGTGCAAAATTTTCCCCCACTTTGGCGAATCTCTACATGGCCTACTGGGAGGAGAGTCATCTATATGCGTCCGCCAATCCGTTTATATCTTGGATTAGCTGGTATGGCCGATATATAGATGACCTCCTCCTGGTATGGACAGGGCCACGTTTTGAGGCCGCTAAATTTTTCCTTTATATTCTAATGAATTAAATCTTAAATTTACACTAGAATGGGGTGGTAATACCATTATTTTTTTAGATATTTGTTTAACCGGTGACGTGGTTGGAGCCAAGGTGGTCACATCTTTGTTCCGTAAACCCACGTCTAGGAACAGTACATTACATGCTTCCAGTTGCCACCCTTGACGTGTAATTCTTAATCTCCCCGTAGGTGAATATATTCTTGCTAAAAGAGCCTCTTCAAATGAATTGAGTTATGACATCACACGCAATGACATCACCAGTAGACTCAGAATAAGAGGTTACTCAAATACCATCTTAAATAGAGCCCAAAATATTGTAAGCTCAAAAAAACGTAGGGATTTATTATTCACCACAGATTCAGATGTTTCATCCAATAAGCCCAAAAATACGCTAATTATGATCCGAAGCATATTATATTTTCCACTGCATATAGCACACATAAAGGATATTTTAATCAGGCATTTACCGGTGCTTTATGAAAATGATATCCTCAGTGAGATTCTCAGAAATGGTGTTAAGGTAGTAGCGAAAAAAAGTCTGTACACTACGTTGTAGTGTATTACCGTATTTATCGGCGTATAACACGCACTTTTTTAACTAAAATTTGAAGCTGAAATCCTACCTGCGTGTTATACGCCGATAAATCCTCAGCCGCCGCCGCCGCCCGCCGTCTGCCTCTGCCGCCTGCCTCAGCGCTTCAACTCTTGTGTTGGAAGCGTGAGGCGTTTGTCTCGGGTGCCGGCGCTCAGCAGTGAAGCACCGGCCAAACCGCAGACACGCCATCACGCTTCCAACACCAGGAGTTGAAGCTCTGAGGCTGAGGCAGCGGCGGCGGAGGAGGCAGGCGGCAGAGGCTGAGGCAGGCGGCGGGCGGAGGCAGGACGGGCAGGCGAGGCAGCGGCAGAGGCAGACGGCAGGCGGCGGAGGCTGAGGCAGGCGGCGTGCGGCGGCGGCTGAGGCAGGTGGAGTTGAAGGTAAGTGACCGGGATGGGGTTAGGGAGAGAGAGGGGAGATCCTGAGAAGGGGGGTTAGGGTGTGTGTGTCTTACTGTGTGTGTGTCTTACTGTGTGTGTGTCTTACTGTGTGTGTGTGGTTTCCCAGATAGCAGTGATTCTGATGAAGTTTTTTTGTTTCATTTTTTTGGTTCAAAAATGGGGGTGCGTGTTATACACCAGTGCGTGTTATACGCCGATAAATACGGTAATTGTCTGCTAGTGATTTTTCAACCAGTGATAATGTACGCAGTTGGTTACATCTCAAAGGATGTTACAAATGCTCTAAACCCAATATGTCATGCTGATGTTTGTGTTACTTAAAACGCTAGGAAATAGCACTCATCCAATCCGATCCATCTATTCATCATTGTTTCGGGTTGCTGATTATCCAGATTCATTGAGGTCAATGTCTAGACTATGCAATGTCATGATTAAGGACCTGACATTCATCTAAGGTTGTCTCTATCTGGTGGATAATACCCAGGAGAAAGAATGCATAATCTTAGTCTCTAAAGTATTGTGCAAAGGTTAAGAAACCTCCCAACACCCTTAATATGAGAGATTAGTAGAACAAAGATAGAAGATGACCATGCTAGTTAAAGGGAAAAGGAGGCAGTTGTCCCAGACCAAGACTTATCTTAATGGCACACAAACTGTCCCCCTTGTGCCCTTCAACAATAACACTATATACTTTTAAGTATTACCCTGGTAAATTATAGATGAAATATCAAATAGTACATGGAATTGTTGGTTCAAGGACAAATACTGCATTACCCCTAAAAGACTGTAGAATACATCTTAAAAATGAACATTAATTCAATATTTTGAGCAATCCAGGACAAACATGAAATGAAAAAAATAAAGTAATGTAATCCAGGGCTAAATTTCTGAAACAAAAAAATACACTCAGCATTTTATCTCAGTAAATCATGGATTGCAATATGTTGCTGTATACTAGCAGTCTTAGTTGTAGCAAGCGTCCTTATCTCATTTATCATCACTAAACAGAAGGCATGCTTTGCAATTCTAGGAACAATTTGTACAACGTGATCCCAAATTTGACCAGAACAATTTTCGCACATTACAAGAAGAAATATGGCTTTCCCAGAGGCCCCAGTTTTTGTTGTTATTTCAATTCCAGGAGTCACAAGTCTGTCTTTAAGTTAAACAGTAACCACTATAAAAAGATGTTAAGTAAACCATATATGAAGGACATAATGTCTACATTATAATGACAGACAGTAAAACTAGATTGGTCATCCCTTCGATTACTTACCTATATCTCTTCATTCAATATCATTATTTCCTTTTCCGGTCTAGGGCAGTGTAATAAATAACATGCTACCATTTCGTAATACTTGTATTATAATTTATATATTTTTTCCAGTACGTTAGGGTCATGCTCACTGGGGGCAATTCCTACGAAGAAGGAAGTTGAACAACTTGACAATCCTGTGCAGACGATCGGTGCCTCAGTTGCTGAAGGTATTTATTTGCTATATTTCATTTTATTAACCCCTTTATCTCCAGTAGCCAGATATAGACCGATGTGTGTATTAAATATTGTTACAAAGAAGAAGTGCAGTGATTGAGCCGTAACACTAGTGGTAGATTCAAAAAAAGGATTAGCCCCGTTGGGCTGGCAGATGCTCGTTCAACGACTCAAATCAACTTTACTTCTGTACAGCAGATCGTAATGTTCTAACAGGTACTTTTCCTCAAAGGAGACAAATAGAGGTTTAGTCTTCACCGACCCTATATTCTAAACATGAATAAAGGATATTGTAAAGTATATGTTTACCCCTGCATCCCGACGATCACAGAATGGGAGGGAAATGTATGTATTTGGCCCGTAACTAAACTTTTTTCTTTTGGTAGGAACTCACTTCATGAACACCATCGATGCGAGTTTGAAACACCTTAAAGCAAACTTCAGTGCCATCATTACCCAGTTTATTACAGAAAGTAAGTAAGGATTTAAGACGTACAATCTCTTTGGAAACCTAAATAACTAGTGTGTTAATATTAGATTTGAAATGTAACTTTGCAGGTAATTAACCAATAGAGCATTAACAATAATGAGGATTATTTTTTAGATTTGATGTTTTGTGTTTTTTGCATTATGTGTAAAGAGATTACTGGTAGTTCTGTATTAATTTCTATATAGTTCATCATGTTTATGCTCAGTATGCGGGTATTTATTTTCACATTTTGGGTTTTTTCTTGTTACATTAAAGGTTGGGCAACAGACCACCTATTGTGGAATTATATCGATTTATGTATTTATGAGGAATAATAATTTTATCCAGACCTCAGCTTCCACCCTAACCCACATAATCACATTATTAGGCTCTGTCACCCCCCACTCAAAGCAGACATACTTTGTGATTAAGTGGGGATTGAGTGCTCTCCTAGTGGAGTGGAGTTCTTGGATATTAGACTGTATCCCAGCTCCCTGCTTAGCGCATCATGTGAGAGGGAACACGTAATATAAATGTGTGATGGAGAAGCTTATATCTTGATCCCCTCATAGTCAGCAACAGGGCTAAGAAAGAAGACTCCTAGGGATAGATAGAAAGCAGTCTTTGCAGTTATTTGGCAGGGCATTGGTTGTAACCTTTATGGATGACTTGAATAGTTCAATTGGCCGATATATACTGTATGCGTGCAAATACACTTTACAGAAGAGGCATTAATGATGTTATCTTTGTTTCCAGGGTACTGTCCTAATCTGAAAGGTAAGCAAAATTTAAAGTTTCTAAACATCTATATGTGTTTTTTTTTATTCCAAATGGCGTAAAACAATGACTACATTTAATGAATGAAGAACTTTAAAAGAAAAGTTTATCCAGAAATCAGTTTCTTAATTAAAAACCTTCATTTCTGTTTTTTGTAAAGGAAGAATTGTGTATTGGCTGGAAAGCTCTACAGAACCTAACTTTAAATATTTGGTGTTTGACTCTTTTTCATGAAGTTATTATATATTTCCATAGATATATTTTCCTAACTTAAAGTTATTCCAGATTTTTTCCAAATTAATTACCAAAACTTCAAAATTCCAAATGTTCCAAACTATTATATATTAATTGACCTGGTTTTAAGCCAGGAGTGCTATGAGGACATGTCTTATTTAGTATTTATCCAGATAGTTTTACTAAATCTATAACTCTGTAAACTAAAAACGGAATAAAATCATTTATTTCCACATTTAATTTATTGTGGAATAACATATAAAGTAAAAACATTTATCTTTGTATTTTTAGTGTTAAATAGCAAATCATTTTTTTTTCATTTTCTTATTCTGTTTTCTTCTCTTTTTAGGGGCTAAAGCATGTGGTAAGTGTCTTTCTAATATACTTTAATCACAACAACAAATCACAATCCTTGTCAACATTATGGGTCCAACTGTTCAGCACTGGCATGATTCTCCACATATAATACGTCCTAATTGCTGGTGATTGAGGGTATGAGTGTTAACGGGTGAAAGAGAAATCAGAAATGTATCATGCAATACAGAGAAAGGACATAATCCAATGGAGCAGCCAAGAGGTGCTGTTAAGAGAGTGGCGCCTGAGAGGTTAAGATAAGTCCTACTTTGCTAAGGAGAGAAGCAATATATTGTAATCAACAGAAGCCCCTAGAATGGAAACAGGACAACAACCATTTTAGGGATACTGTCACCAGAAAAGGTCTATATTACTCAGAATGTTCTTCATATCAGCCATCATTGTATTGATTTTTTAAATGTTTTTCTGCAGGCTTGATGATCCAAACTCTCACAAGCTGCAAGAACAGTGAAGAAGTAAAGGTACCGTGCATGGGAGGTCATAGCCAATGTAAAGGTTAGTGTTTTGCTCCTCACACTGTAGCAAATGAAAATATCCAGTTGTCGTAGGAAGATGACTCGTTGACTCGAGGAAAAATGTAAGTTACATTATAAAGGTTATCACTTATTTAAATGGGGGGGTATATAGTGGGTGGGGGGGTATATAGTTATATAGTGGGTGGAGGGGGTATATATGTGTTCGTGGGGGGGGTATATTAGTGGGTGGGAGGGGGTAATATAGTGGGGTGGGAAGGCGGGTATATAGGTGGGAGAGGGTATATAGTGGTAGGGAGGGAGGGTATATAGTGGTAGGGGAGAGGGTATATAGTGGGTGGGGATGAGGTGATATAGTGGGGTATGGGAGGGAAGGGTTAGAAATGATAAAGGAGGGGAGGGGGTTAGAAAGTGTAAGGAAGGAGGGGGGTAGAAATGTGATATGGAGAGAGAGGGGGTAGAAAGTGATAGGGGCTAGTAAATGGGCTTTAGACAGGGGCGCAATTCAGTGCTTGTCATAGTCGCTATTTTCAGTACATACGCCTCTGGGTGGAGGTCTATGCATATCTGAGTTGGCCTTGCGCTACTAATTCTAAAAGAAATTAGTCTTTTTCGCACATTTTATACTACAGTTGATATAATATTGAGGTCATGATATATATAACACTTTTGATATTTTTATTTTAGATCGGACTACAGACATAATCAAAGGTCAAGAAATAATGTTTGATTGTGGTTTAAATTGGCATGCCGATGTGAACCAATCCAGTGCGTTTTTAAGAAGGTAATGTTCACAAGACCTTATAAGACATTTCACAACTAGAATACATATTTCACTGAAGACTAAAAAGTAGTTTAAGTCAACAATAGTTATTGCAGTTTATCAAATTCCAAAATACCAAGTAATATCAGAGCATTGCGTTATTCCACATTAAACTGTATATGACATGAGAAGTAATTTGGTTTATTAACTAAATTGTGGAACTACTGTTCATGGAATGTTTGTCAAAAATACCACTGCTAAAAGGATTCTGTTTTCTGTGAGATAAAATATTTTATTTTGCCGCATTAAAGGCAAAGCATTCCTAAGGCAAAAATAATCAAAAAGCGACTTAGGGGGTTTGTAAAAGAGCAAGTGTGGCATGAGGGAATTAGTAGCGCACATACTTAATAACAGTAAAAGTAATGAAGCAAATGCATATTATTATTGTTCTGTTTATCACCATTACTCATTTTAGGTAGTAAATCACAAAAGTGAAACACTGAGCATCACAGACAAGCCCTTCTTAGAGAAAAAGGATGTTGACTTTGGTGATGTCGTATTGCCACCAGAATATGCTGCTTGTTTCTATAACCATTTAATCTAACTATGACTTTTTATTTCTGTTTTAGAAAAGATTGCTCAGTGTCCGCTATGCTTTTGCACTGGAGACAACAATATATGCAAAGGTAAGAGACTACCAGAAAATGATATTTAACATTTTTATTTTGGTTCATAAGTCCTTCGCATGGCACAAAAAAAGACAGATCATATTATCAAGTAGCAACACTGGCCTGTAAACTCAAAATATCTGTTTATTTTGTGTGAAATAATCATGTATCTAGGCTGATTATCTACACAATATCATTTCGAAGCATGTAATAACTAAATATTGCAAATAATTACATTTGTATTGTTCTAGATGTGCAGAATGAGGAAATCCTGCAAACCTTGTAGCGGGCACGAATCCTGTATGACTGAAGTACTGAAATGTGGAGGTAAGAGAGAGGGGCGCCTAGCAACCGCTCGGCACCCCTCGTTCTCCCCCGCATCAAAAAAAAAGAAGACAGCGTTTAAAAGCCGGTCGCTGGTGCCCGCTGCTTCACTGCTGGGCGTCGAAATATGACGTCATATTACGGCGCTCAGCAGTGGGCACCAGCGAGCGTGCAGGAAGACAGCAGCATTGTGCTCCCGTCGCTGGACTTCTGGGTGAGAGAACTACGGCGGGGGGGGTATTGGTGGCTAGGGGGAAGAGGGTATATAGTGGGTAGGGGGAAGAGAGGGTATATAGTGGGTAGGGGGAGAGGATATATTTATAGGGGGGAGAGGGTATATAGTGGGTAGGGGGGGAGAGGATATATAGTGGGTAGCGGGGGAGAGGGTATATAGTGTGACATGAGGGAATTAGTAGCGCACATACTTAATAACAGTAAAAGTAATGAAGCAAATGCATATTATTATTGTTCTGTTTATCACCATTACTCATTTTAGGTAGTAAATCACAAAAGTGAAACACTTTGCTGTGGGAATACGGTGAGTACATTTTATGGAATTTGTTTCTGTCTTCATCCCAGGTCTCTGGAGATTGTGAGAAGTTATTCCTACTATTGGATACGCCATGAATATATCTTATTACCGTGACTAGATACATGCATGCATGGAAGTGCTATTTGCATGGAAATAATAAGAAGGGATGTATTGTTGGATATCAGTAACAGGCTTAATTATCTGGTCATGTTTCATCATCACAGGCTGGACATGGATTTATTTGGGCAGCTAAGTAACAGCAAATTTATAAGCCTTAACATGTAAATGAACATGAACTCTTTTCAGTGTAGTTTCAAGAGAGAGAACCAGGCAGTGAGATTATGTGATGTTTCATTAACAATTGCAGTACAAATAAATGTGACACATATTCAATGTTCTTTTTTTTTTTTTTTTTGCAGCATCTTAAAAATAAAAAGCTGGAGAGAGCCTTAACAACTGGAAGCACTCGAGGAAGCCTTGGGATACAATCCTACCGAAAAACGAGGAATGAAAAAAGGAAAGTGGCTTTAAACTTAGAGTGAGAAAAAAATACAAAATATAGTAACCCTTAAAAATGTAAACATTTAATCTAACTATGACTTTTTATTTCTGTTGAGGCTTTGCTGGACGGAATCCAGGCAACGCCGAAGGGAGTGAGGCCCGCTGTTGGAAGGAGCCGAGTACGGCCACAGTGTTTGAGCCCAGGGGAAGTGGCTCAGAAGTTCGTCTGCGGAGGCGGGTAAGCAGCAAAAAACAGGTAGGGGACCGTGCGAAAGACCGTCCAGAGCGACGTCAGATGGGGAGAAACATGAGGACAAGGCCCTGAGGCGGTGTAATGCTTGCGGAAGAACTGCGGGGACCCAGAGCGGGTTGGCAGGAGTATCAGGGGGCAGGGGTGGCTCTAGGCAGGAGAGTACAGACGCTGACCGTTTACCCATGAGGATGAGCAGATAGGCTTGGGCTGACTGCCATGCTCCTTTGGGTGAGGAGGGAAGGCAACAGGCGACCCAGTCGGGAGGTTGTGCATCCAGTGTTTCTACTGAGGACTTCTTCTCCTTACAGGACATTGAACCAGCCTGCATGGGAGCATGGCTGGCAAAGCGGACAGGATAAAGGCCGGGGCCGGCGGGACCTCCAGTTGGCAGTGGTCAGGAGTCGACCCTGAGGCTTACGGCAACCAGGGGTTCTGATGGTGAGTCCGGTATTGTGTCTCAGGAAGGTAGTTTTGTGGCAGGATTGCGTCATAGGGATAAAGGGGCGGCTAAGGGTGCGGATTGGGTTGCCCAAGGGCCGCAGCAGTTGGTGGGGGAGTCAGTAGGTGGAGGTTCAGGAGGTGAGGTGGAAGAGACAGCGCTTGAGGTGGTGGTAGATATTGAGAGAGCGAAATTAGCGGGTGGTATTCCTGATGCGGCCAGACAGAACACGTATGTGTCGTTTGCCGGTCCATTGGGGGTTCACCTAAAGCAGGAGGCAAAGGAAAAAGTTTAGAAAGGGGCATTTTTTGAGATTCTAAGGAGGAGAAACAGCGGAGTTATCGCATGTGGGTGTTTTGTATTTTAGCAAGTGTTTTGGGAGAAGAGTGGAGCAGGCTTATATTATCAAATAACCTCTTAAAATCTGAAATACTTATTTCTGACAACTTGCCCAAGGGCTGAATTCGATAAACCTCGATCTACCTAAGAGGACTACTACTTATTCAGCCTAAGGAAGGTTATACATAATTCTGTATTCGGATTCACCTCTGTGGAGCTTTGAACTTGCCTAAAAATGACACTGTAGATACTTAAAGCTTGTATAATCAAGGTTTATTTACTAGCGATTTAGTTGGATAATTCACAACCCTTTAACTAAAGGACACTGCCTAAAGAGTAGAGCCCAGATAATCTCCTATATTTTTGACACCTGATAAACTAGTATAAAAAGAGGACAGAGGCCTTGTAATATCCAGATACCTCTCAACTTAGTTAGAAATTTGGCGCACAGAGACTGGACATTATCTTTGGCAAATGGCCACTTTACCTCCAGCTCAACATGTAATTACTCAAGAATTTATGGTAAATTTAATGGTGTAGAGGCAGGAGGAGGTTCTTGTAGCTTTTATTATGTCAGTAAAATAAGAAGGTGAATAGAGAAATGCCATTGTGCCAAGAGATAAAAGTGTAAATTTTAAGTTTTTTTATTCTGCTGTTTTTATTCCCAGCTTGTTCATTACATTATTTTAAATAAAAGAACATTTTGCATTTTTTATCCGATTAATCGAAAAAATAATCGGCCAACTAATCGATTATTAAAATAATCGTTAGTTGCAGGCCTAATGTTAACACATTTCCTAGCCTGCGATAAACAAACTAATAATCTCCCGTTATGGTTGCAGGCCAGGGGATGTGATCTTTACTCCCCATTTTGGTTTAATTTAAGATCATTTTTAACAAAATAACAATCAAATCCTATGATTTATAATACCCTTATTACCGTATTTGCTCGATTATTAGACAAGGTTTTTTCCAGAGCAAATGCTCTGAAAAATACCTCTTGTCTTCTAATTGGGGCGTCTTATAATCAGACCTCAAATAGGTCTCACTATGAGACTAAGATCCAGATCCCCTGCAGCGATGCAGGTGACCTGGATCCTCCTGTGTTATGCCCCCCCCCCCCAACTTACTGTGCTTCTGAGTCCCCTGGTGCTTAGTCCGGGCAGCATGTAGAGCTCTACGCGATTCTGGTAGACATCTTCTGCTCAAGCATTTCTGGGCCAGAGTGGCAAGCCTGGGGTAAGATGTGCATAACTGGTGGGGGGCAGGTTGTAAAAAAAAGGAAATAAAAATAAATATTTTTCTCAATCATAGCTTTTATTAACAAACAATTGTTCACATAGTTTACATGAATTAACATTTACTGGTAAAACTTTTTTCCTATAGGGTCGTCTTATATTCAGGCTTTTTCTTTTTTTCCTAAATTAATATTCAGATTTTGGGGGGTTGTCTTATAATCAGGGTCGTCTTATAATCGAGCAAATATGGTACTTTAAATAAAGCAAAATGAAAAACACTCACTTATACCTTCCTCCCCATTATATCCCATACAATATCAGAGACATCAATTTTAGTAGAAAGGACAAACAAATCTCATTGACAAAATCTTAGGAAATTTGAGAAAGCTACTCCATAGTTAAAACGGGAACGAGATCTAACCATAGATTATACTATCAACGAATGTTGTTGTGCCTCACATTTTAACAAAAAATCATGTATATTCTATAAATCAATTAGAACTTTATTATAAAATTAAATTTTGTTGGTGTTTGGTGCCAAGCATCTTTTATAAGATGGATCCATCAACCCCAGATAGATGTTGGCAATGCTTACACGCATTCAGATCTATTGCCCACGTATGGTGCGGGTGTCCAACTCCTATGACGTTGAAGAATACTGTTCAGCAATTGCTCGAACTCCTCTTCCAGCGCCAGCTCTATTTCATTTACATTTTGATATTTTTGAAGAAAATCAGAGACCCCCGGGTATCCATGTATATTTGGCAAGAAAATATGTATTGCTAGACAGTGCAAATGCAATGAGCCTGTAAGAAATGTAAGACAAGATGAATGAATGGATGTAGAATGTATTTTCACAATGTATTATATGCTTTAATAAAATGTGACATACACCCATAAGTAAATGTAGCCATGACCATAATGACTTTATTTTCCTTACTTGCAAGTCCCCTTCCTATTTATTTACCTTCAGAAAGAAAGGAAACATATTCCTGGTGCTCTCATGGAGGTCTATGAAGGGCTGGTGCAAGGATTGTTACCACCCTAGGCAAAACATAATTTTGCCGCCCCTCCCCTTTTGCCACTTACTGAATGGTCGCGGCTGCGGCCTGCACTGCCTTGGCGGCTGCCTGCCTCCCATCAAGTGACCGCAAGCCCTAGGCGGGCTCCTACTGTGCCCACAGGTGGCGCCAGCCCCGGGTCTATGCATATCTGAGTTAGGCTTGTGCTACTAATTATAAAAGAAAATTCTTCTTCTTCTTTTCTCACACTTATTATACTACAGTTGATAAACTCTTGAGGTCATGAGATATATATATATAACTCTATTGGTATTTTAATTACAGATCAAAGGTCAAGACCTACTGTTTGATTGCCGTTTAAATTGGCATGCCAATGTGGGGGAACCAATCCAGTACGTTTTTAAGAAGGTACTGTATAGAAGACCTTATAAAACATTCCGCAGCTAGTATATATTTCTGTGAAACATTTACCTCTTAGACTAAAAAAAAAATCTTTGAACTGCAGATTTATGTCCCATTAAAAGCAAATCTCTTTTACCTGGGAAGAAAATTTGACATCTCACATGTAGTCTAAGCCAACAATAGATCTTGCAGTTTTCCAAAACACCAAATAATATCAGAGCTTCGTGTTACTACACATAACCTGTAAATATGATAAGTAATTTGGTTTCTAACTAAATTGTGGAACTACAGTTCATGGAATGCTTGTCAAAAATACCACTGGTAAAAGCACTCAGTTTCTGTGAGTTTCTGTTTCTTGTGGCAGGTTGTCCATGGATTCCTCTCAGCAGATTGCTTCGCTTTTTCTTCCCGTCAGCCTCCACACAGTATTTAGGTGAATGGCATATTGTGAATATTGATAATATAGGGAGGGTAATTTAAAGTGATGTATATAACGCATTATATTGTAGCAATATCAGTTGTAACAAGGTGCGGGGTGTTGTCATGGAAGGGGTATACATTCCCCCTCGATTTTGCAGGGTTTTATACGACATATAGGGCAGGCTGGTGCTCCACCCCGCAGTTTACATGCACCTGGACTGACACGGGTTCCAGGCCGGGAGTTTAAGCTGACTCCAATGCATTGGTCAGCTGCAAGTAATTAGCTGCACTGACTGCATTATAACCTCACCTGTTGGACAGATGGAGGAGAGTGAGAGTTTGTTTGGAAGCAGCAGGGCTGGCTATGCACAAAAGAGACCATCAAAAAGGTTGGTAGGATTATGTTTTGTTTTAGTTTAGACCCTGAGTAGTGAGGGAGTTATATGTTAGTAAGTGCTCAGACGAGCTAGGCTTTTGTTTGTAGGGAATTTGTGTACTATGTAATCCTGTAAATATCTTCATACGTGGACTACAAATAAATCGTGGTTGATTATCTAACTGTGATGTGGTGTTAATACCCTGGAGGACCGTGTTATTTGGTACCCTGTGTGGGTGCAGGATCACAATATAAAATTCTAATTTTAAGTACAGCATTTAATGAGATTGTTTTACATTTATTAAACTGTTATTATTTACCCTGCTTAAGACTTGCAAAGTTATCTGTTGTGTCACTTATTCCCTTGGTTATATAAGCGTGGACTTTTTTAAATCTGTCACATGCTCATACATGGACGAGCTCTTTAATTCCTTTATGTCGGGCACCAAGATTCCCCCAGGAATGCTTTTGGCTAAAATAATAGTTATTACCAAGGAGGGCAAAGATGCTTATTTTTTATCTAACTACAGACCTATCTCCCTTATCAATACAGACATAAAACTCTACGCCAAAATCTAAGCGCTAAGGATTGCGCCCTGCTTGCCGCAGTTGATTCACCCTGACCAGGTGGGATTTGTGCCAGGTAGGGAGGCTCCTGATAACATCCCACGAACCCCGGGTGTCATACACGCGTCCCGGTCGGCCCGGTACCCTGCCCTGTTACTCTCACTGGATGCCAAGAAGGCCTTTCACTGGGTGGACTAGGAATATAGGTGGGCAACCCTTAGGACATTTGGATTTGCTGACGCTCTACTGACTGCCATACAGAGCTTATACTCCTCTCCCTGTGCGGTGGTGGACACTGAGGAGTGTCTTCCCCATTTCCTATCAGGAATGGAACGCGACAGGGTTGCTCCCTCTCCCTTTTATTGTTTGCCCTATGGATAGAACCCTTGGCAGCCGCCATACGACTTAACCCGGACATTAGGGGGTTGGATGTGGGGGGGGTCTCAATATAAGGCGAGCCTGTTTGCTGATGACGTCCTTCTGTATCACATCCCCCCTGGTGTCTTCCTAATCTGTACGCTCTCCTGTCCCACTTTTCGGCTATCTCGGGTAATAAAATTAACAGTTCGAAATGCGAAGCCCTTAATCTTTCCCTACCCCACCATACGGTTAAATTGATTGAACTTAACTTTGATTTCAAATGGCAAGCCTTTCGGCTCCGATACCTGGGTTTTTTTTATTACGGCCAAATTGTCGGACCATTATAGGGCTAACTATCACCCGATGATACAACAGCTGAAGGGGAGCCTGCGCAGGTGGATGTCTTACAATATCCCCATGTTAGGTAGGATGTACAGCGTTAAAATAACTTTTTTATCAAAAATGATCTACATTTTTTGAGCGCTCCCCAATCTCTCCCCGAGAGAGATTGAATACCTCCAAGCAGAGCTTTTCCAACTTTTTTTTTAATGACTGCAGGCTGCAGTGGCATCATTCCCACTTATGCTTACCTCACATGCTGCTCAATTGGCCCAGCTAACTCAGGTGCATCTGGGCTCGTTGGCGTCCCGATGGGTGTCATTGGAGAGGGAATTATTTGTTGCCCAATATCTCTAATATATGCTGGTTGGGGTGGAGCGCATGCCCATCATGTATGAAGAGCCTCACCTTATCCTTCTCGTTGTCTGTTTGGGAGCACCTTAGACTGAAATCTAGCCTATATAATATGCCTTCCAACCTCTGCTACTTTGCAATCCAGACTTCGCGGTGGGTTTAGATCCGGTTGTATTTCGGTGGTGGAGGGCGTGGGGAATCACAAAAGTTGGACATTTATATCTTCGGGGCTATATGCATATGGTACACACTCTTACAGACACTTTACAGATACCACAAGAGGAAATTTTTCTCTTTGCTGCAATTTAGGTCATCCTTGTCCACACATAAACATACCCACACGAAGATGCCAATGATCCCTTTTGAGCGCCTTTGTTTGGCTGAACATGAACGATCGGGCGTTATTTCACTGCTTTATTCACACCTTATCAGCTTTGCATTCCCCTGTGTCCTTCCACACCGCCGGTTAAGGGAGCATGCTTCCCCCTCTTTTCTCTTCAGTCTGCCTCACTTCTTAGCTAAGGGGGGCCTCGGGGTGGGCTAGTTACTACAGTGGGGTGGGGGGAGTGTTGTGGGGTTTTCATTTACGGCCATATGCTACCTTCTAATAGGGTTGTTACTGTGTCTCTGTGCCACAACAGCTGGTCATTATATTGGGGAGCTTTTGTTTTCGACCATGTTACTTTATGGTGAGACGACTTCAGTTATACTATTCTTTTATTTCCTGGTCCATACGCTATGGGGTTTTGACTTATGATGATAAGATACCGTCTGATGGGACCTCCACTAAGTGACCGTGCTGCAACAATAACATCATTTTTTCATTTATATGGTCAACATGACCTTTACAAACCATGAGTTGCGATACAAGATGTATAATTTGTTCTGCACCATTCTCCTTATATGTATGACAATATTTTGTATTTCCTTTGCTGTTACTGGTTTTTGTACCTTTACATACTGTGCACGAACATAACAAAAAAAAAATCTCAACAGAAGTCATCAGCTTTTGTAATGTGACATATGTTTCGGTTTTCTGTCAATAAAAGTTTTAAATATAAAAATCTGTTACATGCTTATGATAGTTTGACAAAAATAATCTAAACTGATACAGCTTTCTTTCAGTGACATTTTAGGCATCCTGAAACCTGGGAATAAGGCACCAAAAAAAATATAATACAGAAAATAATTCTGTAAGACATTAGGTTTCCAAAAAACCAAACGGATGTCAGTTAACGGAATGTGGCACGGACCGGAGTTGGCAGAGTATAAATACACTGGGTTTGTGATATCATCTTTGAGTAAACTCTCTTATACCCACAAGAAAAATTCAGAAAACATAACTCCTACTAAACCAGATCCTTATCTACACACTTCTTTTAAACCCAAGTCTAACTTCTTCCCTGAACAAGAAAAAAGCGAACACATAGACGTTTTCACAGACATGCTTCTCCAAGAATTTGACAACATTGGCAGCCTCTTAATAGTGGGGGATAGCGTCCAAGATACAGGCCTGGATAAAAAACTAACTAAACTAAAAACAGTGGATAAAGGATTAAAAAAAGAGGCAAGGACACTGAATAATGAAATGAGGAAAAACAACCTGTATGACCTATGGAGATTAATGCATCTAGGACAAAGAGATTATACACACTTCTCTAAGGTTCACTGTTCTTACTCTAGAATAGACCTACTTCTAGGTGACATCTTCTAGGTGACAGAAACTAGTGAAAAAAATCTATATAAAAGAAAATACGTGGTCCGATCACAGCCAAGTATTTTTTGAGATCAACGGAAAAAAAATATACATACCAAAAACAACTTGGCGCTTAGACAATGCTTTGATATACAAAGACAACAAAAAGCATATTATAGAGATAACTAGAAATTACTTCCAAGAAAATCAAACAGAAGACATATCGGCCCAAATTATTTGGTGTGCATACAAGGTTGTTATCAGAGGACACTTCATTAAAAAAATGTAAAAAAACCCAGAAAGGAAATAAAGTCCTATCAGATTTATACATAAACTTATATATGTTAACAACGGAAAATAAAGAAAATCCAACAAAAATAAACAGAGTAGATTACAAGAAAACATAAATCAAATAGAGATGGACAGAGTACTTAAAAATATGGAAAAACTGAAAGCTAATTACTACTAAAGGAACAATAGAGCAGACAAAATTATGTCTAATAGATTTAAAGAAATTAGAGCGAAAAGTTATAGATTCTGACAAGACATATCCAACCCCAGAAGATATAGCTGAAAGATTTAGGCTATTTTATCATGGCCTGTATAATTCACCAACAAAATACTAGGATTCTCCTAGTTATGTCACTTATTCCCTTGGTTATGTAAGCATGGACTTGTTTATGGGCACTCAGCAATTTCTTAGAAAATTAACGGTGAAATTTTTTTCTTAAAAAGAGAACAGACAAATTCAGAAAACATACATTCTACTAAACCAGATCCTTATTTACACATTTCTTTTAAACCCAAGTCTAAATTATTTCCTGAACAAGAAAAAAGTGAGCACATACAAGTTTTCACAGACATGCTTCTCCAAGAATTTGACAAAATAGAATTGTGTAAAAAATGCCAATTTAACTTGTCCAGAAAGGAATCAAGACTAAAAGAAAATAAACAAGTCATTGTAAAAGCCGCTAAGGGTGGATCAACGGTAATTATGGATAGAACATACTATTTAATGGAAGCCAACCGAATTGTTACCACTTATCGAATATTGGAAACAAACCCAACTACATTATATCAAACAGAATTGAGATGTTTTACAAGAAGGGAAAGATAACAAGATTATTAATATAAATGAATATCATTTTTTGAGTTTCCAAAGGTGGCAATTTTTTTTTCATCAAAAATTCATAAAAACATAACATCCCCCCACTGGAAGACCAATTATTAGTGGTATTAGTTCCCTTACTAGTAATACCTCCCAATAGGTTGATTCTTTTCTTCAAAAAGATGTGTCACAAGTTCAATCATATATACAGGACACCAATACATCCACAATATTTTGCAAAACATAAAATGGTCTTCAACTTGGGCCACAATAGATGTATCTTCTCTATATACAGTCACCCCTCATGATCTAGGCATACAAGCCATTAGTAAGGTTTTACAAAGAGATGAAAAAATGGATCTCCTGCAGAACCAATTTATTTTAGATTGTATTGATTTCATTCTCACACACAATTATTTTATAACCAAGTTATGCCAATCTGTATGTAGCAGATTGGGAAACTGAATCGATATGGTCCAAAAACCCTTTTGGTGCAAATCTGGTCCTCTGGTGACGCTACATCGATGACATTTTGATCATCTGGGAGGGATCTGAAGACAGCTTGAATCAATTTATATCTCATGCCAATCAACATCATCTTAAATCCACCTCATTTATCAATTAAAATCAACTTCCTGGATCTCACATTATACACCTTGGGAAATGAAATACACCCCAAAACTTATTTTGACCCTACAGATGGAAATGGTTGTATAAACTACTCCAGTTGTCATTGTCACGGAAGCCTCCGTGCCATGGGCTCCTGGAGGGGACTGAGTGCCAGCCTCCTTACTACAGACTATGGGCCCTGGTAAAAAGTGCCATGTTATCCTTTTGTGTATTTTATTATTTTCTTATTTCCTAACGGTTCACACAGCACACTAAAGTCTGGGAGGTAATCTGATCAAGACAATGTGTATTCCTTACTTAGTGGCGTCTGTATCCTTTTGTATTAGTAATCCCTTTACTGCCCTTGTTGCCTCTGGGAGGCAGATTAAGAGGGTGGTTTGTATCCCAATATCTTCTTCTATGTTAATGTGTGTTTTGCTGGATATATCCAGCCTTCTGTGTCTAAAATAAATCAGTTCTCCTTGTGGTACCTAAAGACTAGTCTTGCCTGGTTATTTGGGTACTGGATAGCGATATCCCTTTACTTTGCTTGGGGATATTGGTCTATTTCCCGGGTTTCATGAAGTGGCTCAGCAAGATTAAACAGTAATTTATAACTGGCAAAAGAGTTGGATATTACTTTCGAAGTAAGAAATTTTAATAGTTTTGTTTATACGTTACTATTTAAGCATATCAGATAAGTACCATTTCTTCCTAAATTGTATCAGATTAATTTTATCTAGTTCCTTAGCCACAGTTTCTTTTCTAATGTATTTTATTCCTTGAAATGTGGGAAAATCAGCATTGTTTTTATTAATTCTCTCTAATTTAGCTAACTTTATATGTAATTCTGCCAGGGTATCTTACCTGTTTCTTTTTTCTGGCATCCATCTCAAAAAGTATTCCTCTTCTTAAAAAAAATCTTATTGGTGTCTGATTGGGAGCATATACATAAACCAGTATGTATATGATGTCGTTAATTTTTACTATAAGGGTCAAATAGCGACCATTAATATCAAGCTCCTTGTATATAGGTTCCATCTTGAGTTTGTAAGAGAAAATCAATGCCATCCCTCTTTTCTTCCTAGTTCCTACTAAGATGGCAGAATAAATATGCTGATATTGAGTGAATTTCCATAAATAAGTATGAGGTTTAATCCAGTGAGTTTCCTGAATAGATGCCAGATCTATATTATTACCCTGCAGCATTTTATACAGATAACCACACTTCTGTGGAGAGTTTACTCACAAAGCATTTAAAGTGAGTACTCTAAGGGACATGCCCGACTATCTTATTCCTCCCCATTGTCAACCCCCATTCTTACACAAAACTCACACCATCCATTCCAAATCATTTTAGAGTTTACGCAAAATTAAGTATGTTGCTAGCCCTAAACCTCCTGTTGCTGCCACAGGAAGATTGGTGGGGAGGGTGGTAGAGGATATATTCCAAGTATATTTCTATCAACGTATCATCTATAGTATATGGAACAATTCTCTGGGGGTTGATACAGAGAAAGCCTTCAATCTTTCGGCACTGGCGAGTGGACATGAAAACAACTGCTGGGCTAGTAAGGCGGTAGTGGCAGTTCTTCAAGGTAGGCTTTGGCCATTTTACAGATGCTATTCTGACTTTGGGGAACTTGGGTGGTACTACCTAATAAACTATTAAGGACTGCTCTGCATGGCTGCAAGGAATTGGGAATTGGACATGTGCGTGGCACTACTGCCAGGAATTTCCATTTTCACTGCTGCACCTCTCCTTAGCTTACAAGTTCTCTTTGCCCTGGATCCCACCAAAATTACAAGCACATGACCCATCAACGATTCATTGGTTGTAACTAGAATCACACCTTACTTTTGCAGGTAGGGTGGACAAGATTTTAGCACGACAAAGATGTCCAGTACTGCTGCTGCACGGTTTGTAGTAGTTCAGCTTCTGACACTGAGGAAGGAAGTTTCTGCCTACTGCCTGCTATACCAAGGATCATCCGACTACTTTTTCATATACACCTTCTGCCAGTTCCACCCAACCACTAAAATGGGAATCACTCCTTCTCACAGGCATTTCCAAATGTTTTGTAATCACCAGTAACAATTAACAAAAAAATAATAAAATATATAACCCTGCTCAAGAAATGTCTGATTTTTCTCCTGAGATAGCCAGTCAGCGAAACACGTAGAGAACAAGTTTATTCAAACGTTTTAATCCTTTTTTTAAAAAATTATTTTAATACTATTATTTTTAAATCTTCGTACCGGACCAGCAGTGGACATTTTGGGACTGTTCTACAGGGTCATTGCCTTTGCTCTAAACCCAAATTGTAAGTGCATCTCTTTATTGTGTCTCCTATTGCAGAGGTACTTTCACCATTGCGGTCTGTTTCACCATTTTAGATTTTTGTGAAGAATAAATTAACCTTTTAAAGAATCACTAGATGGGCTTGATATTGCTATTCAAAGTGTGAACGGAACTTACACATTTTACACATGTAGTCACACATCTGACAATATCACACTATTTTGATTTTTCCTTTATGCTATTGCGCCCCCATTTTGGACACATTTAGGGCTGCAACTAAAGATTATTTTAATAATCGATTATTATTTTTTTGATTAATCGGATAACAAAAAATGCAATTTTTTTGTTTATTTAAAAAAATTGACATTAAGATGTGTCATTAACACTTTTATCTCTCTCACAATGGCATTTCTCTATTCACCCTCTTTTTTAGACACGTGACCCCCCAGCTTGCCATTCTGCCCCAGATATGCCTCATACCTCCTATATGCCACTGTCCCCTGAAATGCCTTTTACCCCCGATATGCCTTATACCTCTATATGCCACTGTCCCTGAAATGCCTTTTACCCCCAATATGCCTTATAACTCCTATATGCCACTGTGCCCCCGATATGACACTGATGCCACCCCATGATATGCCTTATACCCCCAGATATGTCCTATGCCCTCCTGATATGCCAATCCTCCCCAGATATGCCTTATACCTCCCTATTTGCCACTCTGCCCTCTAATATGCCTTATGTCCCTATATGCCAGTGTGCCCCCTGATATGCGTTATACCCCTGATATGCAACTGACCCCCCTAATATGCCTTATACCCCCATATGTCTTATGCCCCCCTGAAATAAGAAAAACTGACAAGACTAAAATAGGTATAAAAATATATGCTTTAAGAAATATAGACAAAAATGAATAAATATTACACAATACAATCTAAAAATATATAAACATTTGGCCAATACAAACAATAAATCAAATATTACAGCAATCATAAAAAAACACACAATTAAAGAAAACACACAATTAATAGATCCCGAAAAAATTCTACCTGCCCCACCAGGGGTTCATATATCAACAGGAGAAAAACGGGGCAAATATGCAGATAATACTCCAGGCTTAGCTTACATAGTGGTGCTTATTTGCCCTGTTTTTCTCCTGTTGATATATTAACCCCTGGTGGGGCAGGTAGATTTTATTCCGGGATCTATTAATTATGTGCATTCTTTTCTTTTGGTTTTTATTTTTTGATTGCTGTAATACTTGATTTATTGTTTGTACTGTCCATATATTTATACACTTTTAGATTGCATTGTGTATTATCTATTAATTTTTCTATTTATTAAAGCAATTACCGGTATATTGAGCACGGAAGGTCATGTGACGCCGGTGCTGCATCATGGAAGCCCCAGCGGAAGTGAAGGGAAGTAGCAGAGGATGTCTGCGCACATTGCGCACTAAACTCCAAATCCCCTGCAGCGCTGCAGGGGACCCGGATCCTCTCTGGCAACGGGTGAGGGTCTGCTGCTCTTCCCCTCCACTTCCGTTGGGGCTTCCATGATGGCGCACTGGAAGTGGAGGGTAGAAGCCGAGTCTGTGCTACCAGAGAGGATCCACGTCCCCTGCAGAAGGAGGGGTATTTTCCAGAAAAAAAATGCATTTTATTATCGATAAAAATCGATTCAGCTAATCCATTATTATCGATTCGTTGTTGCAGCCCTAGACACATTTACACTGTGAATAAGTACATCAAATGCTTGATTTTGTCACCAACATTTAGCAATGCATATAATAATTATTATGTTGTATCTGCAAGCTAGAGGTTTGGCTGGTAGTGTAAATGCTCCAAATAGAAAGAAAACAACACAGCGCTAAACCTATTCACCAGCAGCAATGTTAACCTATGTGAATCTTGGATTACACGTGAGTGCATCTGATGCATATTTAAATGCTTTAACTTTGTTATGAAGACATACTAGAGGTCTCAAAAGTCTCCTCTACATACAGAAGTTTCTCAGAAGATCCCCTGAAATGTCTGCTTTCTTTTGGGCAAATGTGAGTGCATTTGATGCATAATAACCACTAATAAGGATTTCTGTAATACGGCACTATGTTTTTTCTTGTTTTATTTTCTCTCCTTTTATGTGCCGGTTTATCAAAAGGAATTTGCTTTCAGAAACAGGTTCAATATTTTAATTTTGATCGCTATAAGCGCATAAATCACTTTTTTGTTTTCTTTGATAGGGTAAATTGGCAACTATTTTAATAAATTCTACTCAGGAACAGTATTTATTCTTTAAACAACTACAACACGCTGGGTATTAGTATAGTCAAATGCCTTATTTTGTCACCAATATTTTAATTAATTATTGGGGGGTTTTAAACATAAACAAGGTTTTCTGTTAATTTGTAAAATGAAAAAACAGCCCTAATATGAATGGAACTAATTCACTGCACTCTATAACTTCTCCAATCTGCCCCACTACATTTTCTGCACTAAATGATTCCATTAAGTTGCAGTGTGGCAGAAGAACAAAGATTAAGCATCAGCCTCTGCTAACTAACTGTCACAGACTAACACTACAACCTCCATCACTCAGTAACTGCTGCTGACAAATCAAAATGGTGTCAGCACACACATATCTAATGCTTGTCCCATCCTCTTGTAAATGCTGATTGGCCAGAGTGAAAAAACTAAGGGGAAAAGACAAAAACCAAAGGTTGTTGGACCCATCAATCACAGCCATATCAATGAGCCCACCCCCACAAGAAAGGGTGGGATCTTCACTTCAGCAGAAAGGACAGGTCTGAGCAGGACAGGAAGTAATCAGACAGGGATATAATACTGGAAATATATATGTTATTGAAGTGAAGATGTGCAGATGGCAAATGCAAAAAGCAAAGGCAATTTACATAGGCCCAGCACAGGCTGCTTGCAGGCAAAGATGTGATTTGTGATTTTCAGACAAAACGTATTAAATACCGGTAGATCTTTAGCAATCGTACTATTGCAGTACAGTCACATTTTCTGTGAGTTAGATTAAGCTAAATTATAGATGTTTTTTAGGGAATGACAGTATTGGGTGAATGCCCATAAGAAATAATGAGAAGGGAAATGTCTCGGAGAAAACCCTGAAGCGTACCATAAAGATCTTTGTATATGCAAACGGGGCGCTCATACAAAAGGGAGGAAAAGAAACAATAATATTGTAGAATGTCCAATTGATGAATAGTAATGCTCCAAAACTTTAGGGTATATAACATTCCTCAACACATTTGCTGTGGTTTCCTCAAGTGGAAAATTTTCATGCGTAATCTCAATTTCAATAAGTTTATCTTGGGTTTTCTCTGTATTACCTTCGCATACTTTAGCATTGAGGTATAAGGTTGTGATTAGTCCTATACGAAAAAAGGCTATTTATTTATATCAGTAATTGAAAATGTGCAGAATTTACCAATATCACTATACAAAGCATGATATATGGCTGATTATAGCGATGGGGGTCTTAAAATAAATTATAAGTGTTAAAAGTGTTTATTTCTAGCTTTTCATACCTGGAAAATCCGAACCATAAATTATGTACATAATTGATTTTATATAATATCAGAGGGAAATAAATATATGCGATCAAAAAATATTAATAGATATCAGTAAAAATGTTAATATTAATGTCAATGAAAATATTAAATGTGAGTGAATTGAGTATCAATAGATAGATAATTTATAATTTAATATGAATAAAAAATTATAATTAGTGTAGGTGAATTCATGTTTAGGATCCACCTTTTTATACTGATATTTATATATATATATATATATATATATATCATATATGTGTAACCAAAGAAAAAATGGGCACTCACGGGTCTTTGCAGTAAAGTGCATTAAGCACTATTTTATTTAAACCAGCACCAGTTATATATATATATATATTAATTATTGTACTGAGGAATGATTTACCAAGCGTTAGATAACGTGTATGAAATACATATATAATACAATCTAAACTGGAGGATAAAAAAGGAATAACCTATGGTTTGTTAATTAAAGGCTAATATATCCAGGTCTATATTTAACCCTCCCTTTTTAATAATTTTCAGTTTCAATATCCATTGGACATGGTCACTGAAAAATATTTTTTCAGGTTGTCCTGGTTTATCTAAGAAGCAGAAAAGAAGAAACTGACTCCCCAGTGCGTTCCCCCACTGAGCATCTGTTTTAGCTTCGGATAAAAAGACATGGGGATGTAGGGAACTATGGAGAGAAGTTAAATGTGTTTAGTTAGGGGCGCTCGTGTAAATTTGGGGAAAAGAAGAGCAAGAAATAATGGTGTAGCCAATAATAACAGATGTGATTTCTTAATCAATTATTGCACTCACGATATTTCTGTGATATTCAGGCTCTTCTCAATATCTTCACATCTGAAAATGTGAATGGAGAAAGAGAAGAGACAAGATTGCCCTGTGCTTCATTGCAAAATAGTCAAAAAAACTGTGTATGGATCAATAAGCCAGAAAGGAAGAATCACAATTGGATCTAAACGTGCTAAACACTTTCAAAAATGCAATTAGTGCAAGTGCTTGTGCTAAACTCCATAAAGGATGTGCAAAATATCACAGAAGAAGGAATTAATCATAAATCATGAGCGAATTTATTAGGGGGACAAAAACCTTAACATATATAAAATAGGAATATGTTGTAAAATGGTTAAACAAAAAAAAAACAGGATTATTATTATTATTGTTGAACGGTAGGTGGTTCAAAACCAAATTTACCCCCTGAATAGAGGAAAGGGAGAATGCGGTATTTTATTGACCACAAAGTAGAACCAGAAACAAATGTGCAATTTGGCAGCAAAAATATTTAAGTGAACAAAATAAAGTTAAAAAAGTTAACCCATTAATTTTTCTCTGAGGTCATGCTGTATATTTGAAGCAGTCCTACTTATGGTTAAATGTTTGATTTAAGTTACCTAATTCTAGGCGCGTGACAAATGAGAGATATACAAGTGAAATGCTCCTTAATGGTTACAGGTTAATATTGGCAGCATAAAAAATGCAGCTTTTTGACTACCAACCACTGCCAAAGTTAACTGTAGGAATAATCTGTGCTTTTTTCGGCAAAACACTTTTGTGTTATTTAGAAAGATTAGCACAGGTTATGTGTTATGGCAGAGAAATCCAACAAAATTGTTTAACTGCATCCAGATTTTGGAAATACCTCACATGCATATTTTTTGTGCATTATGTTTCTATTGTTGGTTTTCCTTTTCCTTCTTTTTCCCCCTAAAACACGAGCAGTCTGGCTTTAAAATAAGATGCAGCATTTTTGCGATTCCATTGCGGATGACATGCCCCGGATGAGTTGCGAAAAAAGCTCCTTCTTCGTAGGAATTGCCCCCAGTGAGCATGACCCTAACGTACTGGAAAAAATATATAAATTATAATACAAGTATTACGAAATGGTAGCATGTTATTTATTACACTGCCCTAGACCGGAAAAGGAAATAATGATATTGAATGAAGAGATATAGGTAAGTAATCGAAGGGATGACCAATCTAGTTTTACTGTCTGTCATTATAATGTAGACATTATGTCCTTCATATATGGTTTACTTAACATCTTTTTATAGTGGTTACTGTTTAACTTAAAGACAGACTTGTGACTCCTGGAATTGAAATAACAACAAAAACTGGGGCCTCTGAGAAAGCCATATTTCTTCTTGTAATGTGCGAAAATTGTTCCGGTCAAATTTGGGATCAGCGTTGTACAAATTGTTCCTGGAATTGCAAAGCATGCCTTCTGTTTAGTGATGATAAATGAGATAAGGACGCTTGCTACAACTAAGACTGCTAGTATACAGCAACATATTGCAATCCACGATTTACTGAGATAAAATGCTGAGTGTATTTTTTTGTTTCAGAAATTTAGCCCTGGATTACATTACTTTATTTTTTTTTTATTTCATGTTTGTCCTGGATTGCTCAAAATATTGAATTAATGTTCATTTTTAGGATGTA
The DNA here is from genome assembly GCA_009364415.1 of Spea multiplicata. NCBI lineage: Eukaryota > Metazoa > Chordata > Amphibia > Anura > Pelobatidae > Spea > Spea multiplicata. The sequence continues at coordinate 3,440 of VKOC01018586.1, read as the reverse complement.
TTCTACAGTCTTTTAGGGGTAATGCAGTATTTGTCCTTGAACCAACAATTCCATGTACTATTTGATATTTCATCTATAATTTACCAGGGTAATACTTAAAAGTATATAGTGTTATTGTTGAAGGGCACAAGGGGGACAGTTTGTGTGCCATTAAGATAAGTCTTGGTCTGGGACAACTGCCTCCTTTTCCCTTTAACTAGCATGGTCATCTTCTATCTTTGTTCTACTAATCTCTCATATTAAGGGTGTTGGGAGGTTTCTTAACCTTTGCACAATACTTTAGAGACTAAGATTATGCATTCTTTCTCCTGGGTATTATCCACCAGATAGAGACAACCCTAGATGGATGTCAGGTCCTTAATCATGACATTGCATAGTCTTGACATTGACCTCAATGAATCTGGATAATCAGCAACCCGAAACAATGATGAATAGATGGATCGGATTGGATGAGTGCTATTTCTTAGCGTTTTAAGTAACACAAACATCAGCATGAAATACTGGGTTTAGAGCATTTGTAACATCCTTTAAGATGTAACCAACTGCGTACATTATCACTGGTTGAAAAATCACTAGGAGACAATTAATACACTACAACGTAGTGTACAGCCTTTTTTTCGCTACTACCTTAACACCATTTCTGAGAATCTCACTGAGGATATCATTTTCATAAAGCACCGGTAAATGCCTGATTAAAATATCCTTTATGTGTGCTATATGCAGTGGAAAATATAATATGCTTTGGATCATAATTAGCGTATTTTTGGGGCTTATAGGATGAAACATCTGAATCTGTGGTGAATAATAAATCCCTACGTTTTTTTGAGCTTACAATATTTTGGGCTCTATTTAAGATGGTATTTGAGTAACCTCTTATTCTGAGTCTACTGGTGATGTCATTATGTGTGATGTCATAACTCAATTCATTTGAAGAGGCTCTTTTAGCAAGAATATATTCACCTACAGGGAGATTACGAATTACACGTCAAGGGTGGCAACTGGAAGCATGTAATGTACTGTTCCTAGACGTGGGTTTACGGAACAAAGATGTGACCACCTTGGCTCCAACCACGTCACCGGTTAAACAAATATCTAAAAAAATAATGGTATTACCACCCCATTCTAGTGTAAATTTAAGATTTAATTCATTAGAATATAAAGTAAAAATTTAGCCGCCTCAAAACGTGGCCCTGTCCATACCAGGAGGAGGTCATCTATATATCGGCCATACCAGCTAATCCAAGATATAAACGGATTGGCGGACGCATATAGATGACTCTCCTCCCAGTAGGCCATGTAGAGATTCGCCAAAGTGGGGGAAAATTTTGCACCCATAGGACAACCAGTGAATTAAGTGTCTCAACATTTTTTTAGAGTTTCACAATAAAGGAATTAAAATTTTGCGCTATAGAAGAAATTCACAAACAGTGGAGAGGAGGCATTACTATAAAACAAATAGGACAAAAGAAATGAAGTGGATCTTTGAATTTAAAACATTAAAACCTAAAGGTCTTAATGATGAGTTTGATCTTTATAATTTTCTTTAGAACAAAGTATAAATATTTTTATTTTTATCTCTTTATTTAGAATTGTGAATATTAATTCCAATATACATTCACCTACAACTTACCTGAGAGATATCCGGAGATGAACTTTAGACTCAAAGACTATAACGAACTGACTTGAAGGAAGAACGTACTGTACACAAGATCCCGCGATACTTCCTCCGGCATGCATGGGACGAATGCGAAAGAGGAAGATAGCATCACATAAAATGAAGACGCCGAGAAGAAGTTTAAAACGCCTGGTAGAAGCTCAACGGAGCAAAACGCACAGCGGGCGGTTCTTTAAACTTTTTAGCGAACAGATTTTAAAACTTCTAACGAATCGGAATAAATATTTATTTATCTTCTATTCTCGAGTACGGTCTTTTTCTTCTTGCTTATTACGGATTTTTGGAGATGATCTTTTAAATAATTATTTTTGAATAGTTACATATTGCACAGTCACCTGGTGTTAATTGTATGAAATGTTCTTTTATTGGAATTTTTTTCAGATGTTACATGAATCCGTGTGATGGGACAGATCTTTCTGGTAATCATCTTAATTAGGATTGGATCCCAAGCCTTCTTCGAGTGCTTTCAGTTGTTCTACTGTGGTTCTCTCCAGCTTTTCATTTTGTTACTTTAAGATGCTGAAAAAAACATTGAATATATGTCACATTTATTTGTATTGCAATTGTTAATAAAACATCACATAATCTCACTGAAACTACACTGAAAAGAGTTCATGTTCATTTACATGTTAAGGCTTCTAAATTTGCTGTTACTTAGCTGCCCAAATAAATCCATGTCCAGCCTGTGATGATGAAACATGACCAGATAATTAAACCTGTTACTGATATCCAACAATACATCCCTTCTTATTATTTCCATGCAAATAGCACTTCCATGCATGCATGTATATAGTCACGGTAATAAGATATATTCATGGCGTATCCAATAGTAGGAATAACTTCTCACAATCTCCAGAGACCTGGGATGAAGACAGAAACAAATTCCATAAAATGTACTCACCGTATTCCCACAGCAAAGTGTTTCACTTTTGTGATTTACTACCTAAAATGAGTAATGGTGATAAACAGAACAATAATAATATGCATTTGCTTCATTACTTTTACTGTTATTAAGTATGTGCGTTACTAATTCCCTCATGTCACACTTGCTCTTTTACAAACCCCCTAAGTCGCTTTTTGATTATTTTTGCCTCAGGAATGCTTTGCCTTTAATGCGGCAAAATAAAATATTTTATCTCACAGAAAACAGAATCCTTTTAGCAGTGGTATTTTTGACAAACATTCCATGAACAGTAGTTACACAATTTAGTTAATAAACCAAATTACTTCTCATGTCATATACAGTTTAATGTGGAATAATGCAATGCTCTGATATTACTTGGTATTTTGGAATTTGATAAACTGCAATAACTATTGTTGACTTAAACTACTTTTTAGTCTTCAGTGAAATATGTATTCTAGTTGTGAAATGTCTTATAAGGTCTTGTGAACATTACCTTCTTAAAAACGCACTGGATTGGTTCACATCGGCATACCAATTTAAACCACAATCAAACATTACTTCTTGACCTTTGATTATGTCTGTAGTCCGATCTAAAATAAAAATATCAAAAGTGTTATATATATCATGACCTCAATATTATATCAACTGTAGTATAAAATGTGCGAAAAAGACTAATTTCTTTTATAATTAGTAGCGCAAGGCCAACTCAGATATGCATAGACCTCCACCCAGAGGCGTATGTACTGAAAATAGCGCCTATGACAAGCACTGAATTGCGCCCCTGTCTAAAGCCCATTTACTAGCCCCTATCACTTTCTACCCCCTCTCTCTCTCTCCCTTATCACTTTCTACCCCCCTCTC
>VKOC01018584.1:0-10612 GCA_009364415.1 Spea multiplicata | reverse complement strand
TTGTCATTCTCTTTCTAGTGGTTATTTGATTAATATACCAGTACTAGTATGATTTACTGACTGGAGACTATTCCTTAGCCAACTAAAGTAATTTATCAGACAGTCATAGCATTTAAACTATTATTATTATTATTGTTATTCAACTATTGTAATTTGCTAGGTGAGTCTAATCACAGCAGACTGACCCTATATGTAACAAAAATTAACAACCACTAATGCGTGATATCTTATTGCGCGTAAATGTTAATGCTGCAAGCCATATCTATTGCTCATTCTGTTTTAGTAAACTATTTATTTTAAATCTAGATATAAATCTTTGAAATAATGCATTACATTGTCTTGTACATGTCTATACGTATCAACAAGTCTCTACTATTCATATAGCATAATTGCTATGTAGCTTTCCTGTGGAAAATTCAAAGTTTACCAACCACTCAAGAAAAGTCACAGTCAATTTCACTTCTAGTCCCTGCATATCCCTAACTCAATCTGATTTTTACAAACAACTAGACCTCAAATATTTACTTCCCCTCAAGTCACAAAACTAGACACGTGACACAAAAGAGCAAAACAGGTAAGCACAAATATAAAAAATGTCTGCCAATGAAGAATAAAAATACACCAAATGATTTATGTTTTAAGGATCATACTTTTAGAGAAGTTATCTGGATTGAGGTTTAATATTTTTAAGTTTAGCTCTCAAATTCTAGCAATTTGCCCTTATTGTATTAACAATAAAAATAGCAAAGTGTTCAATTTGAATGTTTTTTGTGTTTTTTGTAGATGTTATTTAAGAATTATAAAAGATTTGATCTAAAAACATTATGAGGTCTTACCTTAAAAAGTTTAATGAATGTACAGAATATACATACAAAATATGGTAATACTGTATTAATGTGCTGTTGTTGCATTCTAAGATAGTTGCACATAATTATCTTATATTATTTTAGATTGTTTTGTTCAGGTATAATTATTGGGTTTGAGGAGCTTTGAGAAAAAAAAAACAAAACAAGTTCTCATTTACATTTCACACTCACTCACTCACGTGCTCTCACTTACTCTCATGCTCTCACACACTTTCTTGTCAATGTCTCTCTACCTTCTCTGTTTCTCTACTTCTCCTTCATTCTGCTTCTTGTACTGTTCCTTCTTTCTTCTGTATTCTCCAGTGGTCTGTTGCTCCTAGCTCTTTGTAGCTTTATCTCTGCCTGGTGTAGTAGTCAGTGACAGGGAGAATCCTCGGCACACGCACACTCTCTTTTCCGTCAAGGCTCTGCCCTGTTGCACATGGATCTGCAGAGAAGACCCACCAAATTGCTGAAGTATACAAAAGAGGCCAGGATAATACGGGGGTGAGTTAGGAGCAGCAGAGAGTGGGGAGAAGAAGGAGAAGGGCAAGAAACCAAGAACAAGAAGAGGGGCTGCAGAGAAGGAGACAGGTAAATGAAGACATGGAACCAGTTGTCAGAGAAGGTAGGGAGACATTGAGAGGGACTATGAGAGAAAGTGTGGGATAGTGTAAAAGAGTGTGTGAGGGAGTGTGAATGAGATTCGTTTGTGAATCAAAAAAGAGTTTTGAATAGCATCCAAACCAAAAGGGCAGGAAAATAAATTCATTGACCGAAAACGAAATGACAAAAAGCAAAAATAAAATTTTGTCCGAATTAAAGGAATAAAAAGAATATTATGGGCCTATATTTATATGTATCATTGTTTTCATCCTTTTCCTTTCATGGCCCTCCTAGGCCAATAGGGATCCCAAGCAACTGCTTAATCTTCTTATATGGCAATGCCAACCCTAGTCTTATTGAATACTCTAGTGACAAACAACAGAGACTGATGTATGGAGTTAATCAAGCAAAATCTCAGAAAGGGTAAGATAATATGATAGCAACAAGGCATTGGTAATCAGAAGAAAAAGCACGTAAGTTGAAGTTGGGAGGGCTGTGTACCATTAAAGGATTTAAACTTTGTTGGAGCTAGGCAAAGGAAGCTGCTTTGTTTGAACTAGTGAGTACTGGTTCAGTTCAATCAAAAGGTAAGATGTATTAGATTCAGAAGTTTATGGAATGATAAAAATGACTCAAGCACATTTAAGTGAAATTTAAGAAATCTAAAGTGAAATATCTTATAGATATATGGGGCATGACATTTTCAAGAGCATTTTCAAGGTAACTGATTTACTGTTAAGTGGCCAGCTTTATTCTTCACTGGGAGACAAGTATCCTACCAGTATGTTAACATCACCCCCCTAAAGTAGGGCATTGTTTCTTTATGAATATTAGTAACCCTATAATTTAGATTGCATTCACCCTAAGAACAAAGATCAAACTTCTAGGGTCAGAAAATGGGCCATTTAGCTTATCTGTGAACATTTACAGCTCATTTACCACCATTATATAAAGGAATAGAAGAAAAATGTTGTTTCCTACTATTACCCCAAAACACTGTACAAAATCATCATAGTAAAACAGCTTAGACAGTTTAGCTGACATATTGTGCTATTATTCACATGGGATTTGTAATGTTATTTGTTGTGATCAAAGAATATCTTGAACACTTTTATTCATTGAAACAATTCTCCCTATTATTTGATTGACTAAATTTATGTTGCAGTGTATAGCTGTAGAACACTGACCAAAGCATACCTTTCTTTCATTATTCACTCTAAACTACAATGCAATTGTACTTATTCTCTACTCTTATTGGTTCTCCCCTCCATTCTTTTGTATACACTGCCTAAATTTAGAGGAACAGATGTTGATCCTTTAATTTCTTTTGTTCCCTTAATCCTTCTTTTAAAAAAGCATAACATCTCATCTACTTATGAAATAATGGATAGGTCTAATGGAAGAGAGACATATTAAAAGCTAAGCACAAATGCATAGCTGAAGTACTATAGCACAAGGATGATAGAATGTGTCTAGCAATTACAATCCAGCTGAACCCACAAATCATTTTCAAAAATGCAAAACCAAAATACTTTGTTATCTAACCGAACATGGCATGTATTTTAAACTGGAAATTTGGAGAAGCTAGAAGTATATTAAGTTATACGGTATAAATGGCCAACCCAGTAAGAATTTCTCTAAAAGATGGCCTAAAATATGTATTGCGATGTAACTTATACTGTGCCAACAATATGCTGATGTTGGATTTTAGGATTTGAAATTGTCTGACTCATGACCCCATTTATGCTACTAAACTGCTTTTTTGGACCTTTCAGCATTATTTCTATAAACTAGAGCTCAGCCTTTTTGCACCTCAACTTCAGGAAAACTAAATCATTCCCCTTAGTAAAATCTATGACTTCCCTTTTGTATTTTACTTCAAGAAAAATATTCCAATCATATGTTTGTTGTTGATTCCTTTTCAAATATAAAATTTCTATTACTCTTATTAATACCAAGTCCCATGACAAACTAATTAAGACAGTCAATTGGATTTTGAGGAGGCTGGAAACCTATCCTACACTTCAACATTCTTCTTTCCCTCAACCCACTTTTTTCCCTACTCTTTGTGTTTCCCCCTTCTCCATAATCTGTGAACTTTACTCCAGCAATTTTCCAACAGTTTATATGTACCCAGCTAAGGAAAAAACTTACACGTGGGAAGACATAGTAGGGAGGGAAAAGGCTGACTGACATCACCATATACTCATCTGATTACAGCTCCAGTGCGAGATTAGTTGCTTCAGTAAGAAAGTGAATGAGGGTAAACAACAGCAAATTTTGTTTGTCTGAAAATAAAAAGCCTTCTGATTTTCATCCAAAACCACAGCGCAGCAAACTAAAACTGGTCAGTCTAATACGTGTATAGATGGATCCTAAAAACCTGGCCTGTTTTTCAATGACTTAATTTAGCACCTTTGGCTTTGGTTCACTTAAATATTTTTTCTCAAATAATGTACATTTTTGTATAGCACCATTTTCCCATAGCTCCCAATGAGTTAATAAGTAAGGAATTTAAAAGAAAGGGTTGTGTTTCCCCACAGATGTAAGAGCTTATGTTTCTGGCATGCATTCTCACGTATTTCTCCCGTAAATGTTTTTCTATGCTCACCTGATGTGGTCACATGTATTTTTACTTTTCTATTGTCTGGATACATGCAATCCAAGCCTTTCATTCCTTACTTACTGAACAAATTGATGTAAGCACGGGCATTAATACATTTATAAAGATAATGGTATTATTAGATACTCCATTTACCTCACCTGTACATTCATATCATTAAACATGTTGACAAAGTCATATGTACATGGATACATTGGTTGAAACACTTCCGTATCTGAATGTAGAAATATTTTCAAGTACAACCTTATGAATTTCAGTAAAATGAGAAAACTACACTTTAGAGGATTCTTACTATAAGAAAACATGTATTCTTTTTCCCTAACCATCAATTTGGCCCAAATAAAAATCGGTAAAAAATGTATTCAGGCCAAAAATAGCTAGATCAAACTAACTTGGCAGGGTCTAGCAACATACCAGGAGAAACTTGCAGTTCATTGTCTGAGCTAAGCTTCCCATCTGAAAACAGTTACAAAAAACTGTCCCAATGTTAAAATTAGTAAGAAAACTCCCTACACCTAGCATCAAATCTCATTTTAACCATGCTCAATCCTGGAGTCTCGGGTAAAGATCTGCTTCTCCAGGTTTCTGGTTCGATTTCTTCTTCCTCTTAGCAGGGGAGTGTAGTCCCATACTCGCATAGTCGCAAGTCCCATACTCATTGCTAGTCCCACCTATAAACACTTATAGCTCCCCCTTCACAAATACACTCTCCAGAAAAGAGAGCTAGCATTTGAAATACCCATGGGGTGTCTAGATTTAAAATATTGTATGGTTTGAGGGGTTAAATTGAAATGGCTAGGTTCAAAGATGTCCCAAAATTCTAAATTTGAAAATCCACACATCCCTTTTTGCCCCCAGACAAAAACATCATGACATGTCCATGCATGACATATATCAGGGTGTTATTTGACAGCAATATATATACTAGGACCTATGAATTGATACCTGAAGTGGTAGAAAAAAACACACAAACAATACAAAAAAAGGCCAGCACAAACTTTGACAAAGGGTAGTGGTAGAATAAGTGCTTAGAAAGAATTAAAATACCCCAATTTGGAATATACTGGGATGTTTCGTTTTAAAAAATATATGGTTTGATCAGAGGATATTGAATTGGCTGGCTTCAAAGATGTCCCAGATAGGACATGGAGGCAGAATGACCAGATGTCAAAGTTTGGCAAAAACTGTTGGTAGTAGTATTGCGTGGAAAGTGTTAAAATACCAACAACAAAAAAACATAAAAACATTGGTATTTCTAAACTTGGGACAAATAGTAGAATCTATTTAGCAGTTTTTTCATTAACTTTTGTAGATGAGTAAAACAGATTTGTCAAATAAAAATGTGCTTTTTTCAATTTTTCACCATATTTTATTTTTCTTTATCGGAAATTAGTTTCTTGTTCTGAGCAAAGTAATACATAACTTGTGTGGGTACACTAAACACAAGCACCACGAACATTTGATCATGAAGGGCACAAAAAACCCCATAAAAAACAGCCCGGTCCTTAAGGGATAAATGTAGGGAATGTAAGAAAATGTAAGGAATGTAGCAATGTACCATTTCCCTGAAATTTAATATTAAACATGTTTTAGGTTTTGATATTGTCATCTTATTCAGTTTAGTTACTAGAACATCTTATGAAGAAAAAAGATACACTATTAGTGGAGATTTCTGTGATATCACCTAACTGTTGTTTTATAGAACTGGGTGAGATCTGGGTGTCTGATTGCCCAAAGGCAAAATGTTTTATGCACCTTTACCAATTATCCACAGGTGTATTTCCCTAGTGCGTCATATAATAACTGTACAAATAATTATGGGTTCAACTACCAAACTGTTTTTTTTTACTATATATAGTGTGATGGAACTGTTTTTAATCAACCTTTAGTATTCATTGGTTCATTGATAACCATAATGAGAAACCAGCCCCTGCATGAATCTTTGTATTGTCTCATATAATGTTACCTATGACAGTTCATGTTACTAGTGATTATATATCATGTGTGGTACTGTATCTATGGGTGGGAATTGGAATACAGTTTGCCTTGAGCAAAGCTTTTACAGGCAGCTATTGTCTTTAATTGTTATATGGAGAATCAATTATCCCTAGTGTGACTATTAATGCTTTCCTGACATACATATTTGAATACAACAATAGAATGAAATGTGATGTGCACAATTTAGTACATAAGTACATAACAAAAAAAGGTTCCTAGCTTTACAGATATAGATTCTGTAGCACTATTACAATAGGGCAGGGGCGTCCGACATGGGACCTGCGTGAGATCAGCAGCCAGGGCAACTGGGATCCACAAAAGAGCCCTGCTACTTACCTGTGGGAGGGTCTTTTGTACTGCACAGAGGAAGCAGAACCCAGCACGTGACATCACATGAATCCAGTCCTGCTTCCTCTGTGCAGTACAGGAAAATGCAGAGTGAGGCCGCGCCCCCTGCTGAAGTCTGTGAGCGGCATCGAGAGAGCTTCAGTGAAGGTAAGGGGGATTTTGAATGAGTATGCGTGATTGAGGGAATGAATGAGTATATGAATGAATGAATGAGTGTGTGTGTGATAGCACGGATGTATAAGTGCTGGAACCTAGGCATGATGGGACTGTGATTGCTGTTAGCAATCACACTCCTATCATGCCAAGTCAGCCAGTACATGCTGAAACCTGGCTAGCTGCCCCCCTTGTGTATTGATGCTGTCAGCTGTATGGGGTCTGCACTGCCAGCATTTACTGGTTGCCTGGGCATAAAAGGAGTGTTATACACAAAACAAAGAAATAAAGTGCTGCGCAAAATTTACAAACGACACCACAATATGTGCGAAAATTAAATAATACTTAAATTCATTAAAGTGGATTCTTCAATAGGTTCCTCTGTTGAGAAGCCCATAGAGCCCCTTCTGGGGAATGGAGTTTCTTCTTTGTACCGGTGTACCAGAAAAGACCGGAGGAGAAAGAGTTCAAAAAGTAGTAGCTTTAATATAAATAAAAAAATATAGTATCTTACACATAAGAACACTTTAACGCTCCCGTGGGAAGGACCGGAATAATGCTGTGTTATAGCAGGAACAGTTTAGTTCTCTCAGGATTCCTCTGTGTCCACTTCCTCAATGGGCGTATTCAGCACAACGCGTTTCACCAATCGGCTTCCTCAGGTGCATAATCTCTCCACCTCCAGTCTTCCCATTTATAGAGCCATTAACCTCTTCTCTACCAATCACTTGATTGATTGAGTCCATTAACCCCTTCTTTACAAAATCACTCAATTACCATAAAAATATAGTTAATAGATAAAACACTTAAAAATACATAAAAGATACCAGTGTTCTAAATGAGGTAATCACATATGAAATAGCCACAAATATATCGTACAGATCTTTTGACGCAAATAATTACATATGTTCATAAAGTGCTGCAAAACGTGCAAAAGGTTAATTATAGCAGAAAACTGGTATTGCAATGGTTAATTTAAAGTGCAGACTGCTTCAAAGTCTGTCTGTTTATACACATCACCTGCATAAAAGGAGTGTTAGCAATCACACTCCTATAATGCCAAGTCATATTGTTGATTGTGGTGTGTTACTTACTTTTAATAAAAGTGTGGTTAACACACCACAATTGGACATAAATTGTCCAAAATTGGACATAAAAAATACAATAACATATATTAACTTTATATAGTGATTGTTGACAGCAATCACACTCCTAATCATACCCAGCCACGCAGTAAATGCTGGATAATCTGGGTTGCCTGATATATATATATATATTATATCTATATAAGTCATATATAATTACGGTATACTTCTGGCAATACCACTTATGGAGACATTCGCGAATTCATTAATTCTTTTGTACAATTTTGGTGTGTGATTCACTTACTTTTATGTAGTAAGTGTCGGGGATTTTTTATTATTTGTTAAAGTGGGGGTCCGTTTTCCGGTTTCAGCTAAGTGAACCGTGATTTTCGGTTTTGGGTCGCAAATTTTTTCATTTCGGTTGTAATCCCTAGGATAATTAGAACTATTTCATTTTTACTTATACAGAATCCTGAATTTCAGCCACAAAACTTCCTAGGCCCAGAAATCAGTTAGAGGAAAAGTAAAGGTTTTGTGTCATTTACTTTATTTTAATCTGCATAAAAGGCCATATTTTCTCATAGTGAAAAATGAGTGTGGCCCTCGCACCCTCCTCCTAGCTGGACTTCGGACATCTGATATCAGAGATCCTATTTGTGACGCTTCAAATTGCTCAAGATAGGGCAGATTTTTGTGGCCTTTTTGCGAATATGCAACTTGTGTATGTGATGCTGGATGGAATTTGAACATAATCAGTACGGTACACTGAAATATTGTACAGGATGGTAGGAGATCCCATTCTAAGGACAGTCAAGTGCTTGTAATCAAATGCCATTACTTGTTAACTTGCTTTACAATTAACAACCAAGAAGTTATGTATACCTCTGAGTTATTTGTTAATAAAGAAACCAAACAAGTGCATTACAAGCCATTAAATTGGTTTAACTTTTCTTTGTTAAATGTGCCATTGTGTAAATGTAATTCAATATTTTTGAACAACTAAAAATGATTTTCAGGTTATTATTATATGAATACATTTCAAGGTGTCTGGGTGTGTTTGGTCACAAATCACTTGTGCTTAAAAATACTAGTGTTTTTATTCTTTCAAGGAAACCTACTCAAATTTTATCTAATAGTTAATCTGTCTGCAAGATGGTCAATTAACAGTCAGGGATACATTGGGATCAGGGATTTTCTCTAAATTTTAGAAGCATGTTTTGAGATTCAGCAGTCATTTATGTTCTTGTTGATTATTTGTGGATTATACTAATCTGACCTGGAAGTGCTACCTCTTAGGGGGTTTATATAGAATTTGTTTTGAGCAATAAAATAATCTTTTGCCCTAATAACCTTAATTATAGAGTAAATGAGAAATAAAGGGATGATGAGATTGGAAATCTCAGTGGTTTACACGTGCCTTTAAAGGATTAGTCCAATTTAATGTGGTGGCTTGAAATAAGGTGGGGTGTCTTTACATGGGAGAGGCCAATTTGATGAAGTAGTGGCCTAATCCCTTTAAATATCCAGTGATTTTTTTATTGTGAAAACAATCCTTATAAACACTGATTGAAATACTTAAGGACAACCTTTAGGTTTATCTAGTTTGGTTATCCTAGTAGCAATGCAAGCATTTACTGACATAACCCAAATAGTTCATCCCAAGGGAGGTTCACCATCATCTCAAATCTAACAAATTACCCCTTGGGCACAGAAAGGCCAAGGATGATTTAGGAGATTTAATATGATTTAAAAAAGGCAAACAAAAAAAAGTTTGTAAATAGTACACCAAGCAGAACTCCAATACAGCGAAACAGCTGCATCAGTAGTACCGTACATTGCAGTCACATTCTTGGAATATATATAGAATCCTTGAATTTGATGCAAATATCCTAACACAGACTGTATCACAGCTACAAGAACATTGCACTGGTCAAATTGGTAAATACAGAAAATATATCCGAAAACCACTACATAAGTGGTACTTAAAAATGACGTTTTGGGATAAGTTTTATAGATATGTCCATAGTATGCAAATAACGATTCCTTAAATAATAATTCTTTACATCTCTATTGGTCAGGTTGACTTTCTAAATTTTCATGGGAAAAAAAACATTGTTGCCATTCCCATGGGGGTCATATTACTGGATACTAGCAGTGCTGGTATGGGTTTTGCAAAGAATTATGAATTCTGACCTCATCATTCACACAAAATTCTTTGAAGTAATCGTAACATTAGAAATGGTGAGTGGTGGGCATCATTACCATAATACATCTTCTTTGCAACAGACCTCAGTAAATCTCAGAATATTGTGCTGGTGGTTCCATTCACAGGTATAATAAAGGGGACAAATATGTAATCTTTAGTGAACTATATAAAAAGAACAAAAAGTTACCATCCCGTGAAGGCAGTGTTTAGCATTATTCTTCATAAGAGCATAGCAACGATGCAGAAAATTGGTAATCCTGGCAATGCGTTATACATTTTTCATGCATGAATCATAAAATAAATGTGATCAAAAGCAAACTGATAGGCTTAACTGATTTATCTGATGCTCTTAACTGGTTTATACTGATTGCACCAATAAATCTGATATGTATGTCCCTTATGTAATTTCTGTGGCAGAATGATATGACATGTTTAATCATACCACGATCTTGGTACTTTAATTCTTCACAGCTGTGCACATCTACAATCTTTAGATATTAATTTACATGGTCAGCAAAATATGATTCAGATGAATTTCTTAAAATGAAGGCTTGCTGATCTCAGTGGCTATGCAGGTGTTTTTCTTGCTATGAATATTGTGAGCCCCTTATTGCAATTCTAAATTCCCTGTGAAAATAATTGGCTTAAAGGCTTTTAGAATAAATGAGCCATAAAACTTGAAAATATACATAATTAAAGGCCTGGGTATTTCTTGTTATTTGACTCTGGAAATCTTTCAAACAATTCA
>VKOC01018582.1:0-19799 GCA_009364415.1 Spea multiplicata | reverse complement strand
CAGCCTTCTCTCTCCGCTGTTCGCTCAAATGCCATAAGGTAGGCCTCAACATCATCTGTAGGCACCATCTTTTGCAGATAGTTACTTGCCCTGATTACCTTGGGACCTTTCAGTCCTTCTGCAGTGTCCCTGGTAATCCTCTCAGATAGGACCTGGATCTCTTGCTGTATGGCCCGAGTGGCATTGTGCTGCTCCTCTCTGAGCATTTGATGAGCTTCAGCTTGAGCTAATGCGGCTTGCCTGATCATAGCCTCTGTGTTTTCTTTTTGGGCTAGCACCAGTTGCTGTAGTGCAGCGATATTCTCCTGCTGTATGGTATTCGTCTCAGCTGCCCTTTTGTTAGTTTCTTGCTGCACTGTGGTGCACTGGATAAGTGCTTTAATTACATCCTCCATTTTCTTTAGTCTCTTTTGCACCTTACCGACTTGTTCGTGTGTTACCCGCAATCTCCACCATATGTGACACAATACCGCTTTACTTTGGTACTCTGTCCGGGAATCTTTACTTACACACAGTCTATTAGGCTGCAGAGACGTCTCAGACACGAGGAGGGTAAAATAAAAGGCTGGGCCTGTTTTATTTCGTCACCACAGGCATTACAAAAAATAAATAAACCAAAACAAAAAGCCTCGCTCTTGTGAGCACTAACTAATACAAGGTTCTCCAACCTAACTACAGTTGGACGGCTTATCCGTTCCCAACAACAAAATAACAGATTATATGCAATAATCACAGCAGTCAGTGTTTTTGGCAGCTCTCTCCCTCTCTCTCTCAGGGAGCCAAATGATCTCTCCCTTGCTTTCTGTACAATACTATATATATATATATATATATACACACATAATCTCACACGTGTGTGTGTGATCTTATCTGCTTCATAGTGTCTCCCTGTACCAACGGATTGCACTATTCCTCTAAACCGGGGTTAAGAAATATAGGAAGACAAACTTAGAAATAGAATGTGTCGACAGATAAGAACCATTCAGCCTTAGATGTTGCGGTTAGGACAATATCAAATATTCTATGTCCTGCCCTTAGGTTTTTATGCCCTAGGTGCATTATCTTGCACTTATTCAAATTAAATGTCAAATGCCACAGCTCTGACCATGTTTCCAATTTACCTAAATCATTTGGCTTATCCCCCCAAGAACATCAACCTTGTTGCAAATCTTTGTGTCATCAGCAAAAACACTTACCTTACCATCAAGACCTTCTGCAATATCACTAAGGAAAATATTAAAGAGGATGGGTCCAAATATAGAATTCTAAGGATCTATCGAGTGGTAACAACACCTTGGTCCGACTATAATCCATTGACTACAACCCTCTGTTATCTGTCACTCAGCCACTGCCTAATACATTCAACAATATTGGGTTCCAAACTCAAAGATTGCAGTTTATTGACGCCGGACAGTGTCAAAAGCCTTACTGAAATTGCGGTAAGAAATGTCTACTGCACCACCTTTATCTATTATTTTAGTTTAGTTTGGCATGATCGTCCTTTAAGTAAATCCATTTTGTTTCTGATCTTAAAAGCTATGTTTAGGTGTTCAACAATCATATCCTTTAACATAGTTTTCATTAATTTCCCCACTACTGATGTAAAACTCACAGGCCTGTGGTTGCCCGACTCCTCCCTACTACCTTTCTTGTAAATGGGCACATGCATGGAGGAGCCTGGCTGTATGGTAGTTGATGGTATTATACTCCTCATCTAATATTTGTGTGTATAAATTTCTGTGCTGTTCCCAATAAAGCCAGTCCTGTTTTTACCTCAACATTGGTTATGTCTCATTCTTGAGGTGGACTGAATATGCTACGCTACAGCTAACTACAGCGGCAACACAGCTCTGATACAGCACCATTCCCCTTCTCTCTACAATGCTGGTTCTGTCTGGCGCTGAAGGGGTTAACCACTGGTGTCTCAGTAGAAGGAAGCGCAGCTTGGCCGGAGAGCCCGTTCGAAGTATAGGCCGTCCTGTCACATAGGCAAAGTTCACAGCTAACATAAAAATTACTGCAATTGGCCTATAAGAGGCAAAGTATTTCGTAGAGGCCTTGGTAGAGGCCTTGTAAAACCCCAGTTGAACAAACTGGCAGCTATACAGAACTTCTCCACTTCCAAGAAAAGTAAGCATATCAGGGTTTTCCTAGGTCTAGTGGGATACTACCCTAAGTTTACCAAAGCCAGGAACCCTAAAACAATTAATTGGACAATCTTTTGGAAGCAGAAATCTCTTTTGGGGAGTTAAAAACTGCTTTATGTACAAGTCCTACACTAATTGCTGAGTACCCCTGTATCCAGTTGTTGAGGGTGAGGAACACCAAGTTTTTTACTTGAGTAGAAAACTGAACCCCAAAAAATGCATTTTATTGAGAAGGGAGCACTAGCCGTCAAATGGGGTATGGAAAGTCTTAAGTATTACCTGCTGGGTAGAGAATTTATATTGGTGACTGATTAAAATAGATGTATGTAAGTAAAGATAAGAATCCACACATTACCAGATGGTTTCTGTATAGAGTGACATGCTGTCCTGCAGTAGGAGGATGTATATGTATAAAATTATGACTAATTTGTTCCCTTCCACAAGTCTATACAGCCCACATACTGTGGGGCAGTGCTTTCGCTGGGCAGGTAATCAATATCGAAAAACTTACACATGTTCTGGAAAACACGGCCAATGAGGTCACCCTATTTCTGTCCCAGCAATATTCCAATTTAAAATTCAACATACAGTGGGATGAAAACACAGGCTTAGATAAGATACTAGGTATGTCTGGGACTGTGACGGAACCCTCCATCACTGGGACCACTGGAGAGGCCTGAGAGCCAGCCTCTTCCCTATTGACTATGGACCCTGACTTTGCAAAGACTTCGGTGGCTACCCTCAGCAGTATATCAACCTCTCAGCAAGTGATGGGATTATCTCTGGCAGACAGCCAGGATCTGCAACCAGGGAGTGACCACCATTTTTCTAGTTTAATGTTGTATAAGTCCGCCCTCCCCCAGTTCCACCACTTACAGACATTTACCCCGGCCATCCCTGGAACTGATTTGGGCCATTAATAGGCAGTGGAGGTTGGGACCCTATTGTATTGTTAATCCCTGTACTGCCCCTGTTGTCTCTGGGAGGCAGATTAAGGGGGCGATTTGTATCCCAATATCTTGTTTTATGTTAATGTGTGTTTTGCTGGATATATCCAGCCGTCTGTGTCTAAAATAAATCCGTTATCTGCCATATATGTCACCATAGTATAGTCAAATTCTGGTGTCTTTAGCACCTTGTGTAGAAGGATGGGGCAAGGGCCCCACAACACCAATGGATGCCTCCTTTGCCAGGGAATGAATCAAAAGGATGCATCATCCTGCTGGGCAATGTGAATGTGGCCCTTTCTACAGAACGCCGTCATGCTGCCTTTCTACGCCTCAATCCATGCCTCATGGATTTGGGGGAGCAAGGAGTTGGGGCCAACTGCTGAGGGTCTCCTCTTCGGTGATGCCTTCATTAAAGAACTGAACAAACATGTCAACATTTTTACATCCTTTATGAACGTCTAGTCTTCCATGAGGAAGGTCTTTTCATCTGGTCAGTGTTTTTCCGCCAGGTCTGGACGTCCGAGGAGCCGGGTTGCCAGCCGATCTGCCACTAGAGGCTCCCGTGCCTACTACCAGCCATCATATCAACCTGGCTACCGGCTCCATGCCCCGTCTTCCAGAGGCTCCAATAAAAGAAGCTTTGGTGGTTCTTCCCGTGGAAGAGTGCAAAACCGTAAGTCCTTTATCTTAAAATCTCTCTTCCCACCTAAGGGTTGCGGCCAGACTATCTCTCTTTTCCCACAACTGTCCATTCGTCTCCCTAGATCCATGGGTCGCCCTTCAGTCGGTTTAGGGTTTCCTCATACACTTTTCTGAGCCTGTTCCCCCTGTCTCTGCTCTCTCAACAGGCTGTGGTGGACCACTGCACTTCGTCAGCAACATTTTTTTAGTCCACAAGAAGTCGGGAGGGTTTTGTCTAGTAATTAATCTCAGGCAGACAAAAGACAGTTGCATATGAACTGCCTGGGACTGATAGCTCTTTTGCTATCAGGAGGGCCGCTCCAATTGTTGTCTCTTCTTTCGGATGGACAACATTTCAGCCATACAATTTATTAATCATATGGGGGGCCCTTGGTCCCACATGCTTACTGACCTCACCAAGGACCTTTACGACTTCTGCCTAGCCAACCGCATCACCCTGAAGTCGGAATATCTTCCAGGCTCCGACAACACTGTGGCTCCGGAGGGATGTCAGTGACTGGAAAATGAACAGAACGTTATTCCAGCGCCTAGATGTCCGGAGGAGACCGTTCTCTATAGACTTATTTGCCTCTAGATTGAACACACAACTGGCAATTTTCTTCAGCTGGCTTCCCTATCCGGAGTGATTCCTCGGACGCTTCATATAATTCGGCTCCAGCAGGTTCCTTGTTACTCATCACACCTCTGTGGCCAGCTCAGCCCTGGTTCCCATCTCTCTTGGAGGTAGTCTGTGGAGGTTCCACTTCTGCTGCCAGCAGTTCCTCACCTACTCCAGGACCCTACAGGTCAGTATCACCCCCACATTTTATAACAACCTCCACCTATGATAGCCTATGAGTCAACCCTGGGATTTGCGACAACTTTCAGAGTTGGATGGACAATATTCCCGTCACAACCCCTCCTTTGTGTGGCTCGCTGTGTTCAGCAGTATTTCTAATGGCAATTCATCATCCTGCGGGTTCCCAACAACTCCTTCTGTCTTATGTTGTTCCATTTCGGACAGTTTCTGCTCCCACCATCGCCAGATGGGTTCGCTGGTAGTTGGGCCTGGCTGGGATTGACCCTAATTGTGGGGCTCATTCAGTCAGTTGTGCTGCAGCCTCATCTTTATCAGACGTCTTGAGGGTGGCAGACTGGTCTCTGGTGTCTACGTTACGCAATTTTTGTCCGGTTTTGCATGCCTCATTTTCCTTGGTGGTGCATTAAAAATGCAAATTATGAAGCCTCCTGTCTTGCAATGAAATTAGAGATTATATTAGCCTTGGTGAAGGTACAATCAAAATTTTAATAAAGACAGAAGGCAAATCATTTCCCTCCTGAGGTCTTGTGTGTGTGTGGGGGGGGTCCGTTTGCTTTTTGTTGCTCTTCCCTGTCTCTCAGTGTAGTTGTTGATTCTGTGTTTCTATGTCATTCTCTTGATCACAGTTACTGTTACAGTTCTCCTTCTCTGTCTTTTTCAGTTTAATTGTGGATCATAGGTTGCTCTCGGGTGGTCTTGGTGGCAGCTCTTTTGTTCAAGACTGGACGTCATGTTTGTTTCCGTTTCAAGACTTCGATTGGATGTCTTTGTTCATGTGCATTGCATCAAAGAAGAGGAGGAGGAGTGATTGTTATCAGGTTATATTATAGATGCTCATTGGTTGGTTTTCTTATATTTATGTTCCTTTGCTCCTATTGGTGGTAGAGTACAGAAGGTTTATGCAAATTATTCACCACCTGTCTTTATTAAAATTTAGATTATACCTTCACCAAGGCTAAAATAATCTCAAATTGTCTCCAAACATTTCTCTGAACAAACAGGGTAATCTTATTTCTCAGAGGATCCAGTAAAATACATGACTACCAGATGTGGAAATGAGATTTCTCTATGGTAACGCCAGCACACATTGGCGACAGAAAGGATTAGGACTGCAACAGCTAATCGATAAAATCGATAATGAAAATCGTTGAATCGATTTTTATCGATTATAAAATCGGGGTTTTTTTTTTCCATACCCCTCGTTTTATCATCCGGTTCATTCAGTGAGACTCACAGCAGTTACTACTTACAGTCCCTCCCTGCAGTCACTCTGATGATTGCCCCCGCCCCTTTGTTTCCCAGTCCCTCTCTGTAGTCATACTGCCGATTGGCCCCGTCCATTTCCTTATAGCATCCACACGGCTCTAACTGTGAGTATAAAATTAATATTTGGGCTGCTGAAAGTTAGAGAAAGTGGGGGTTAATTTAGGGAAAGTTATGGTAAATGGGGTGTTTAGGGTTAATTTAGGGGCAGTTATAGTTGATGGGGTAGTTAGGGTTAATTAGGGGCAGTTATGGTTGATGGGGTAGTTAGGGTCTATTTAGGGGGCAGTTATGGTTGATGGGCTCTTAGGTTAATTTAGGGGCAGTTATGGTATTGGGGTCTTAGGGTTAATTTATACTGATTAATTTAATAAGGTTACTTAAAGTGCCGTTAGAGGTTAAAGGGAATAAGGGAGGGCAACTAAGGGGATCTAAATCCTGGGGCAGTGAAGATTAATCCTGTATTTATTTATAAAATTGTGTCAGTGTGCTGCGAACGAGTCTGTGAATCTATGAGGGCACTATGGCATATCTGGGGAGGACGGAGTGACATATCAGGGGGTATAAGGCATATCAAGGGGTATATGGCATGTGTGGGAGGCCGTATGGCAAGCCTGGGCTCAAATGTGCATAACTGGGGAGGCAGGTTGGGAAATAAAAACAAGAAATGCATTTTTATCATTTTATTCTGCTGTTTTGTTTTTTTTTAACATCCTGTTTGTTTACTGAATTATTTTAAATAAATGAAAAATTTACATTTATTTTTTATCCCATTAATCAAAAAAATAAACGGCCAACTAATCGATTATGAAAATAATCATTAGCTGCAGCCCTGGAAAGGATTACATTTTAATATGTTTGTGGGTACTCGTTACCACCTATGAAGGCGTTTAAGGTATTATTTGTGTATAACACAGTGCACAGCCTTCCGAGTGGCATTCCAGGCTTTACAACCAAAGTCAAAGGGGAAAGAGTTCTCGGGATCATTTTCCCATTTATTAGTTGACTTTAATTTATAAACTTTATCCATACATTTAACCCCTTCGTGACTATGACTGTTTTTTTTTGTGACAATTAACATTTCTGCAGTGCTTGTGTTTAGCTGTAATTGTCTTTCCCATTTATACAAGTTATATTTTTTTCAGGACAAAAAAGGCTTTCTTTAGATGTCATTATTTTGACTATATCATATAATTTACTAAGAAAAGTATAAAATATTATGTTAAATTGGGGGAAAGAAAATGACTTTCCGACTTTTACTTGAAATATATTTTATTCATCAGTTTAGAAATACCCAATGTTTTTATGTTTTTTTGCACGTTAAGTACAAGTACCGTTTTGCTATCTCAAAACCATTTTTTTTTTGTCAAATCTGGCTATTCTGCCCCCATGTGCTACTTTGGGTATCTTTAAAGTTGGCCAATGCAAATTACCCCATCCGCCCCAGGGTATAATGTGCCTTTTAACCCCCTAAATGCCAGAGTGGCATATAGGGGTATAAGGCATTTCTGGAGGCAGAGTGGCATATAGAGGGTTAAAAGGCATATCATGGGGAACAGTGGCATTTAGAGGGATAAAAGGCATATCACGGGGCACAGTGGCATATGGGGGGTATAAGGCATCTGTGGAGCAGAGTAGCAAGCCTGGGGCAGATGTGCATAACAGGGGGGCAGGTTGGAAAATAAAAGGAAATAAAAACAAAAATATTTTTCTCAATCATAGGTTTCCTATAGGGTCGTCTTATATTCAGGCTTTTTCTTTTTTCCTAAATTAATATTCAGGTTTTGGCGGGTCGTCTTATAATGATGGTCATCTTATAATCAAGCAAATACGGTATATATATATGTTTTGAAGGCAAATTCCTAGTTTTACCCTTCACAGATCATAGATATTTTGTAGATTGCTTTTTACAATAAATTACATATTTGATTAACTATCGTGTGATATAAAATCTCAATTTGAATTATATATTTTTGATGATCTGAAATAATTTAGGCTTCCGAGATAAAACAAAGAGTATCTCTTTATGTTAATATTGTGGATGTGGTCCTACAACCCTACAACTGATAGCATGAGAGTATCCATATGGGACAGGATAGCGGTTTGCCTATTTTATTCAATTTACATCCCTATTTAACGGCAGCCCGTACATGTACGGGCATTGTTGTTAACACGTTGCTCGGCAACCCCGTACATGTACGTGGATTGTCGTTAAGGGGTTAACAACCAATAACATGCCTGGCACGTCATGCCATTAAATGAGCTTAGAAAGCAATCACTGATTGCGTTCTTCGCTCAAAACAAGTGAACCATATACAATATGTCAGAAGCTGCCTGCTTTAAAAGAGCTTAGGAAGCGATCGATTGCCTCCTAAAAGCAAATGGTGAAATACTGAAATGCCTTGATATTGAGGCATTAAGCAACATCCAAAACAAACCCCAAGACGCATTGTGCCATAGCAAGAGATGTTGCTTCTCACATAATGAAGGTGCCCACTAAAAAAAAAAATTGAGTTCCCAAGAGAGTTTGTACAGGTCCTGCATTCAACTATTCAAATCAGTGGAGCCCAGCTTACTAATCGCAATATGAGTTTTCAAGATCAAGTCCTAAAATAAAAGCTGTATCTTCCCAAAAATTGCCTACCACAGACTTTGCCAAAGGAAAGAGTTAGAATTCCACCACTGGAAATACCCTGGGGTGTCTGGTTTGATGGGGTAAATTTAATTGTCTGTCTTTAAAGATGTCCCAGGTAGGACATGGGAGAATGATTTAAGTATAAATAAGAGGTGAGCACTCTAATTGTGTGTTCGCACTTGAATAAGGGGACATGAAGGACAAGCTCAAACATACCTTAACCCCTTAACGACAAAGCCCGTACATGTACAGGCTTGCAGTGCAATGTGATAACGACAAAGCCTGTACATGTGCTGTTAAAATAGCTGCATCGCTGCGATCGGCCTCCCTGCAAGAAAAATGGAGGCGGCCGCACTGATCATCAAAGCCAGGCTAAAACAGCTTAGGAAGCGATCGGAATCTGAAAGCGATATCGAGGCATGTAGCAGCACAACCCCGATAGCCTTGTGATTGCTCCAAAGAGCAACCACAAGTGCCATAATGCAAATTACATTGCGCCATTCATAAGATGGTGTCAACAATAGAAAACAATAATGAGTTCACAGAGGGTCTTGAGGTACTGCATCCAACCATGCAAGGTCAATGGAGCCCAGCTCACTAATCAGAGAGATGAGATAAGTGTAAAAAAAATAAATAAAAAGTTTAAAAAAAAAATATGGTAACATTTAAAAATTCCCCACTGTCACCAAAAAAAAAAAAAAAATATTTTTTTTTTTGTGAACAAGTCCTCACGCTATAGCTTCTCAAAAATTCCTGCATGGAAAGAGTTAAAATGCCCATAGGGTGTCTAGTTTTTTAAAATATTTGGTTTGATGGGGTAAATTGTATTGGATGGCTTCAAAGATATGACCAGATTTGGGGGGGAAAATGGTTTTGAAATAGCAAAACACTACTGGTACTAGTTGCCCCATAACGTGCAGAAAAAAAGCAAAACATTGGGTATTTCTAAACTCAGGACAAATAGTAGAGTCTATTTAGCAGTTTTTTTCTTTAGTTTTTGCAGTTTTTTAAAGTGAGAAAAGGTTATTTTTTAACAAAAAATCACATTTTTTTATAGTAAATTAGATGATATGATGAAAATAATGGTATCTAAAGAAAGCCCTGTTTGTCCTGAAAAAACAATATACAATATGTGTGGGAACATGAAATGAGAAAGAAGAATATCACAGCTAAACAACAACACTGAAAAATGTAAAAAGGGCCATTGTCCCACAATATACTACGAGTAAGAAACAGTCTTGTCATTAAGGGGTTAACATTTTATTACTTGTAAGTGACAAGTTTAGGCCACTGACAATGATCAGGGAGACAGATCAATAATCAGTGACTTAAAATGTCACTGACAAGTGATCAGGTAATAATTATGTATTTTTGTATTATTTTTTTCCACAATTACTCTAGATGACCCCTCTCTCTTTCTAAGGCAGGGTCATCCAGGGGCCATACATGTATAGGATTTGTCGTTATCACGTTGCACTGCAAGCCCGTACATGTACGGGCTTTGTCGTTAAGGAGTTAACAAAAGTTTAAAAATTAAAATGCGCATGTTCCAGTTTTGACTCCACAATGTCTGAGAAACAAGACTTATCTATGCATGTGGGGTATTGCTGTTACTGAACACAAATCAAGACCTATTTAGTTCTTTCACACATCCACTCATCCACTTAAACATGGTTTAGTAGAAAAGTAGATGTGAAAAATGTTTTCTTAATTTTGTTATACTAAATTTGGAAGGTGCTGGTGCGGAATCAGCTACATGGGACAGGCCAATATGCCCCTAACTAGATTCACTGAGCTGTCTAGTTTTGGGAAATATATAGTTTTAGGGGGTTAAATGAAATATGGGTCATCCACTGTGTCTCGGATGAGACCTGGACGCAACAAACTGATCTGTCAAAATTCCATGTTTGAAAACTATAATGCGCATTTTCTGATTTTGAACCCACATTGCCAAAGAGACATACCCTACCCATGCATATGGGTTATTGCTGTTCTCAGAGGGTGTTTCTGAAGAAAAATCACAAGTTGTTTCAGTAATTTCACATACCCAGGGGGAAAAATGAAATACTGCGTTTAGATTAAAAAAAAGGAAAATTTGCTGCAATGTTGAGGACAGACTGGCACTAAAATGGTTAAATCTAAAGTGTTAAAAAAACCCCTAGTAAAATACTTTGGGAAATCATCTTTAAAAAATTGTATACTTTTAGTTAGCAGTTATTCTTTTTCTGGACACTATTGGGGTGCAACTCCCAACATACCACATTTTTAAAAAATATTGTTTAGAAACGCATCACAGACCAGGTCCATACAGACGACTGTAAAGACTCATAGCGCCCAAAGATTGTGTTCAGGAGTTACGGTGCAGGAGCGGAGTTGGACAGGGCCTGGTGCAGGGCGACGTTGGGCATCTAGGGTTGTGCAGCCACATACCAGCGTCCTGACATAGCAACGGATGATAACAGAAGAGAACTTGGCGATATCCTGCAGGCACCCTGGAGCAGGCATAGACATAGCACTGGAATCATGTGCAGGATGCTGCAGGCTAGAAGTAGGGAAGCTAAGCAGAGTAATAGCTGAACCATACACAGACTGACACACATTGATACAGGAACTAGCCTAGGGCTATATGATAACTATTGGAGATTCCGTCACATCTTATGGCCATAGTATGCTTAGCCCATGTTACCTTTCCGGCGGTTCCCGTGCTTCCTCGAGCAGGGGAGCCGAGACGCAGCCCGCGCATTCAGCCCCCTGCTCGTTCCGATCGCGGGAGACGCGGTGAGGTCTGTCCTGCCTCGCGCCCCCACGAGGATCAAGGGATTTAGAAGGGACGCGCGTCTCAACGTCATGCGAGTTATCTCATGAATATTCATTTAATTTAGGGGGTAGGAGGATCCAGGAGCTGGAGGGATATTTAAACCCTCAGTCTGCAAGTATCCCTTGCCTGTGATAGTGCCTTTATTGCCTTCACTAGCGTTCTTGAACTTGATTTGCCTTTTTGTTGCCTAAACACTGCTTGAACCTGACTACGCGTTGTTTGCCGCCTGCCCTTACCTGAACTCAGCTTGTACCTGACTATCCGTTGTTTGCCGCCTGCCCTGACCTTTGCTCGTGACCCCGACTATCCGATTGCCTGCTCCTTGTATCATCTGTCTGTTCCTGCATTATTGGGAACGCCTGGTTGCTGATACTTCTCCCAGGGATCTGCATTGCTTGTCATCACGGCTTGGGGGTGCCTTTCCTTGTACTGCAGCATGGATCCACAGCCTGACCCGCTGTTAGTGACAGTATCACAGGCCGTCCATATGGATCCCGCAAACTTGGCAAGGATGTCCAACCGACAAGACAGACAGGATCAAGTTCTAGCCGTTCATGCTTCTCAACTCCAGTCCTTGGAACTGAAATTAGACGATGTTGCGGACCTTCTAAGATCCATGGCCACGAATTTGTCTCCAACCATCTTGCAAGGGGCATCATCCGATGCTGCTCCTCCTGTTCCGGGGCCAAGTACTGTTGTTCAAGCACCCAAGATGCCACTGCCTGACAAATTTTCCGGTGATCCTCAAGATTGTCGTGGTTTCCTAAATTAGTGCGCCTTACATTTCCGGGCACATCCTCATACCTCCCATTGCAACAGAGTGACTTTTATTATAAACTTATTAAAAGGAGAAGCATTGGCGTGAGCATCACCTCTACTAGAACAGAGCTCACCCATTTTGGAAGACGCGGACACCTTCATCGCATCATTTCATGCTGTGTTTGATGCTCCTGGGAGGCGTGAAGCTGCTGAATCCAATCTAATGGAACTTCAACAGGGCAGGAGAAGTGTGGCCCAGTACGCCGTTTAATTTCGTACTTTAGTTTAGACTGGAATGTCAGCGCTCTGAAATCTGCCTTTCGCAGGGGTTTGAACGAATCAATAAAGGATGCACTCACCTACCGTGAATTACCCCATGATCTTGAGAATCTGATCGCTGTATGTCTACGGTTGGAGGCCAGAAGTCAGGAAAGAAAATTTGAACGTGACAGAGAACGCGACCATAGGCCACGTCAATTTAGGCCATGGACGCGACATCCCACTCCTGCACCTACTGAATTTGCGGCTGCTGTGGCTTAGCCTATGGAGATCGGTCCTGTGCTTCATTTATCCGTGGAAGAGAAACAACGCCACAGATCTTTGGGACTATGTTTATATTGCGGACAAAAAGGACATTTGATTTATGCTTGCCCTAGAAAATTGGGAAACACCAGAACTTAGTGGAGGTCAGTGATGCTTCACTGTTGCTACACCTCCTCGGTCACCAAGACTTTTGGTTCCCATCAAGCTCCAGTGGACAGGCCACCAAGTGGCCACCCCAGCTTTCACTGATTCAGGCCCTGGAACATAGGATTCCCTTACAACCCAGGACTCAGAAAACCTCTATCACCGCATTAGACGGTTCTCCTTTAGGAACCGGAATTGTGTCCCTCCAAACCGAGACTATCGGTGCCTACAATCTGATTAGAATCCAAGAGGGGGACGAATGGAAGACGGCATTCAATACGAGATACGGACATTATGAATATCTTGTGATGTCTTTTGGGCTATGCAATGCCCCGGCCGTGCTCCAGAGCTTCGTGAAAGATATTTTTCGTGACATGTTGTTATCTCATGTTATAGTCTACCTCTATGACATTCTAATTTATTCGAAAGATTTGGAAGAGCATCGGCAACATGTCGGCCAGGTGCTACAAAGATTAAGAGAACATTGCCTCTTTGCCAAAGTTGAGAAGTGCGAGTTTGAGTGCGACAAGATGAAGTTTTTGGGTTATATTATTTCTGCTGGACAACTGGAGATGGATCCTGGCAAGATAACGGCCATCCAAGATTGGGTGGAACCTTCTGACATTAAAGGCATTCAACGTTTCGTAGGGTTCGCCAATTATTACCGTCGCTTTATTCGGAACTTTTCCCAGATCATCGCTCCCATAATTGCTCTCACTCGGAAGGGGTCGAATCCAAAGTCTTGTACCCCTGAAGCCAGAAATGCTTTTGGAAGATTAAAGTTGGCCTTTACAACAGCTCCTATCCTCCAACGTCCCAATCCAGACTTACCATTTACCCTGGAAGTTGATGCGTCAGAGACTGGGCCCATTCTATCTCAGAGAGATCAAATTTCTAATCGTCTACATCCCTGTTCCTATTTTTCTAAGTCTTTCTCTTTAGCTGAGCAAAATTACGATATCGGGAACCGGGAGTTGCTGGCTATTAAATTAGCGTTAGAGCAATGGCGACATCTGCTTGAGGGGACCGAGATTCCCATTACCATTCTTACAGACCATAAAAACTTGGTGTACATAGAAAAAGCCAAAAGACTCAATCCTCGTCAGGCTTGATGGGCATTATTCTTCACACGGTTTAATTTCATCATTTCCTTTCGGCCGGGTTCAAAAAATACGAAGGCTGATGCGCTGTCCAGAAGAACTGAGGAGCCTAATGTGGAAACTTCGGTCGAACCAATCATCCCGCCTACGAAAATAATTGCCACGATACACAGCACTCTCATGTCATACATCTCTAAATCACAACACCCCGTCCCAGAGGACATATTCCTCCGCCTGGGAGACTTCTTGTGGAACCCCGTTTCCGTAAAGCCTTTTTGTCCTGGGGTCATCCTTCTCCAGTAACGGGTCACCGGGGAGCTCGGAACGTTAAATTTCTTCTGCAGAAGAATTTCTGGTGGCCTACTATGATAAGTGACATATCTGAATTTGTGCAAGCATGTACTATATGCGGTCATAATAAAATCCCTCATACCAGACCGGCAGGGTTATTATG
Source organism: Spea multiplicata (assembly GCA_009364415.1). Taxonomy (NCBI): domain Eukaryota; kingdom Metazoa; phylum Chordata; class Amphibia; order Anura; family Pelobatidae; genus Spea; species Spea multiplicata. The sequence goes on along the minus strand of VKOC01018582.1, from coordinate 5,485 downwards.
TCCGTTACCTGTTCCAGATCGGCCATGGCAACACGTAGCCATGGATTTTGTCACAGACCTTCCTCCTTCTCAAGGCCATACGACTTTTAGTAGTGGTTGATTTATTCAGCAAACAAGTACATTTTATCGCTCTAGCTAAACTTCCATCTGCTAGCACGTTGGCAGACACCTTCATGAGAGAGATCATAAGACTACATAGAGTTCCGCAAATAATCATTTCAGACAGGGGTTCACAATTCATCTTGAAATTCTGGAGAGCGATGTGTAAACTTATGGGAATCGAGTTGCATTTTTCATCATCCCATCATCCACAATCTAATGGACAAGCTGAGAGAACTAATCAAGTACTTAGAAGTACATTTCTGAGTATCGGACCCATTGGTCAACACTTTTGCATCTTGCGGAATGGTCCTACAACTGCTCTTATCACGAATCACTACAGATGTCCCCATTCAAGGCGGTGCATGGTTATGAACTGGCGCTCTGGCCTGAAGAAACCAGTACTACGGGGGTACCTACAGCCGAAGCCCAATTTCAAGTTTTTGGAACAGTTAAGGCAGACTAAGATTTTGCAGAAGAAAACCGTTGATCCAAAGGGCCGGTGCTCAACCCGGGAGACTATGTGTGGCTTTCCACGAAATATCTTCACCTCCAGCAAGCCGCCAGAGCCTTAGGACCTAAATATATTGGCCCATATAAAATTAAAACGAAGATTAATGAAGTTACTCGCTAGTTCTGCCTTAAACACTGCGCATTAATAATGCGTTTCATATTTCTTTATTAAAACCAGTAATTAGAAATCAATTCTCCTCCACGGTTCGTGCTCCTGATCCTGTAGTAGTCCAAGGTGAGGAGGAATATGAAGTACAAACCATCTTAGACTCTAGAAAGAAACTGGGGAGATTGCAATATTTTATTAGATGGAAGGGATATGGTCCTGAGGAGAGTTCCTGGGTCCCGTCCTCTGATGTCCATGCTCCAGCCAAGATTTGTTCCTTTCATAGGAAATTCCCACAGAAACCGGCTCCTGATCGCCAGGATGGCTCTTGTAGACAGGGGGGTACTCTTACCTTGCCGGCGGTTCCCGTGCTTCCTCGAGCAGGGGAGCCGAGACGCAGCCCGCGCGTTCCGCACCCTGCTCGTTCTGATCACGGGAGACACGGGGAGGTCCGTCCTGCCTCTAGACGCGAGGATCAAAGGATTTAGACGGGACGCGCGTCTCAACGTCATGAGAGCTATCTCATGAATATTCATGCCGCGTCTTAAAGGGGTATTTATCTTTTTTCCTCCAACCCCTAATTTAGGTTTCCAGATCACTGAAAAGAATCGGATTAAAAGAACGATTCGTTCATGATCTGGACATCACTACACAGAACACTGATTCTAAACATAACCAGACAAGACATACATGGTACAGGATGCCACAAAGGACAGGGAACAAGGCAACGAACACAGGGGATGGAGTGAGGAGCCGAGATCCTCAGACGCTTCTCCTTTAAGCAAGGATAGGATATCTCAAACGGGACATGGCGAGAGGAGAGAGGAACTGAGATCCTCAGATGAATAAGGGAAAGGTACATAAAATACAGACACACAAACAAAACAGCAAGCTGTGGAGAGGAGTTCAACTCCAAGCAGACCTCTTAAAGAAGCGTCCAAATCCTGACACGGAGCCTGTCCTGGTGTGTGTGTTAGGGTGTCAGTGTGGCAGAGACAAACGCCCTCTTGAACTTATAGATTCAAGTATTTTTTTTTCTCCCATGGACAAAATGTGAGAAATAACGTATATATCATACAATTACTTAATAAACACGCACCAAATAGACTTGGTGCATTTGTATTCGGGCGAACATGAAAACGAACACGAAGAGTGCGTTTTCGTCCTGAAGAAACGAAGAAGCGAAGATAGTGGCGGTAAAACGTACATGAAGACGAAGATGTACAAAACGAAGAATCTTAGTGTTCGTCTACTAATCTCCCTGGTCCCATCCCCATCTAGCCTACCTTACATCATAGCATCGCAGGGGTTGACGGAAGTGGAAATCCGTAGGTTCGCCATCAGGGGTTAAGGGGCCATGCCACTAGAGTGGTCAGGGCTAGTTGGGGAGATCATGATCTTGCACCTACCTCGTCGCGGCCCTGAAGACCGGCCCAGGGGAGGTGGCTTCTACACTCGCCCCTCCCCTAGAGATTCGTGGGACTCTCCGGCTCGGTAAGTACCCGGTACTCGCTTAGTACCCGGCATATAAGACGACCCCCGACTTTTGAGAAGATTTTCTGGGGTTAAAAAGTCATCTTATATGCTGGAATATACGGTAATTGATTTTACATCTGAGGATGTTGGTCCAGGAGGGCTTGCAATTGGCTTCCCTTCCCAGCAAAAGGAAGAAAGTTTTCTGGGTGGAGTGGATGGGACTGCGGTCTCCACTAGCATCCACCCAGCAAAATAGCTGCCATCAGGGCAGAGTGCCCCTGGCCTCTGCCTGTTGCCTTCCCTGTTTCCTGAGCCTGACCATGACAACCTTGTAAGGTCCAGTCAGGCAGCCCCAGAGACTGTGTTAGTGGATGGGACTGCGGTCTCCACACCTGGGCCCCTGGAAAGTTGGACAGTTGGCCCAGATGCCCACTCCCCAGCAGAAGTGCTGGCATCAGGGCAGAGTGATGCTGGTCTCTGCCCACCCCTCCCCCATTTTCCTGAGTCTGACCATGACGCTCCCGCAGTGCCTGCTCAGACCACCCCAGCCGACATACTGGCAACAGGCAAGAGACAGGACGGCCCTTCTCTACCAGCACTACCCTGCAAACCCAATAGAAGAGCTTTCTCCAGGTCAGAGTGCAGCTGGCCTCTGCCCTCCCTCATCAGACATCCCTTCACCAGAGAATGATACAAAACCAGCACTGGGGGACATGTATCCCATACAGGGGGATGATACCCGTGGTCTCCAAAAATGCTGGGCAGCTGGCTCAGATCCCCAACCCTTGATTGAAGGGGCCCCCGCCACCCTGTCATCTCCCCGGCGGCTGTCGGGGTTGAGGAGAGGGACCCAGTATGCAGGATCCGAAACGTAGTCGTTATGAAATAACCAAGGGCCAGGGCTGGAGACGGCAGCGAAGTCGTGGTACAAAAGCCAAAAGTCGGGACTGGAGACGGCAGGGAAGTCGAGGTACAAAAGCCAAAGGTCAAAACTGGATAACATACGAAGCACAGCAAAACAGCAAAAATATCTTTAATGAGTCTTCATACAGAATCTAAAAAATAAAACGAACATAGTGCAGTATCTTCAATAAAACAATTGTGGCTAATAGACATGCACTCACAGTTCATCCATGCACTAAGTGCATATAAAAGCGATAGGTTAAAGTCCGCCAAAAAACTCGATCAAAGGGGTGTCCCTTGTGATCCTTCTGACGTGTTTCGCCGTATAGGCTTCCTCAAGAGAAGTAATTTTGGTCGGTGTTTGCTCTTATTCGGTATCGCTGTTCTTTTATATCCCTCGTGTGTTTGTATTGCCGCATACTCTGACGTCTCCAATATGTCTTTCGGACATCTCCGTGCATTTGTTTTTGATCAATAAAGTTTCGGCTCAGAGCGTCGGTCGACCTGCCCGGCAGATGTCCTCACTTCAAAGGGCGGAGCCAAAAGAAGGATACCATGCAGATCCACCGTTGATGTAGAAGAAAGAAAGAAAGCTGTCTTATAGTGTTTCTGGATGTTTATAGAGACTATCAATATGTAAATATTGAAGAAAGGAACAGTAGATATAGACTTGAATCTAAGGTGGTGTGACTGTAAATAAAGAATGCCTTATTCAAACAAATAAATTATGTGTTTTATGTCTTCTTTTTAATGTGAATAAATAGTGTGTGAATAATTGGTGTGTTATATAGATTATCAAAATGTCATCTATGTAGGAATGCCAGAGGACCAGATTTGCACCAAAAGGATTGTTGGACCAGATGTTTTCAGTTTCCCAATCTGCCACATGAAGGTTGGCGTAACTTGGCGCAAATCTGGTCCCCATGGCTGTTCCACATAGCTGTAGGAAAAAAATATTGTCAAACCAAAAATAATTGTGTGTGAGGATGAACTTAATGCAATCTAAAATAAATTGCTGCTGAAGAGGATCCATTTTGTCATCTTTTTCTAGTGCTTTTTTTAATTGCTAGTATCCCTTTATCGTGGGGGATTACCGTGTACAATGATGACACATCTATTGTTGCCCATATGTAATCAGATGACCATTTTATATCTTTTAAAATTTCCAATATATGTTTGGTATCTCGGATATAAGAGGGTACCAATGTGACATAATTCTGAAGAAAAAAATCTACATATTGAGACGTGTTGCTGGTTAAGTAATGTATTCCACTAATTATTGGTCTTCCAGGGGGAGTAGTCATGTTTTTATGAATTTTTGGTAAAAAATAAACAATTGCTCCTTTTGGAAATTCTGTATTTAAAAAACTGAATTCTTGGTTATTTAAAACTCCATTATTCTTTCCCTCTTGTAGTTAACTTTTGAATTCCATTTGGAAAGATTTAGTAGGATCTTTTTGTAATTTTTGATGTTACTTTGTCATCCAAAATTCGATAGGCCTCTTGTAAGTAGTATGATCTGTCCATAATTACTGTAGATCCGCCTTTATCTGCGGCTTTAACTACAATTTGTTTATTTTCTGTTAATGTTTTTAGGCTCTCTATTTCTTGTTTTGTGAGTTTATGTTTTTGTTTTTTATTTCGTTCAATCTTTTCAAATTCATGGAGCAGCATATCTGTAAATACTTGTATATGCTCACTCTTTTCTTGGTGTGGGAAGAAATGAGATTTGGGTTTAAAAGTCGTGTGTATAAAGGCATCTGATATTATCTGTTTATCATTTTCTATATTCAATTCCTTTTTAAAAAATCTTTTAATAGTTAATTTCCTTAAGAATTTTTGTGCATCCATGAACAAATCAAATCCACTAGGGCCTTTATTAGGGGCAAATTTAAGACCTTTAGATAATAATTGTAATTCAGTAGGATTTAGAGTTACCTTTGAAATGTTAGTATTCTCATCTTTTTCAGTACTTTCATCTAATTTAGATTTAACTCCCTGTCCTCTGTGTCCTCTAGATCTTTGTATGTTTTCTTTCTTTTTACTGGGGATTGTGCAAATGTCTGGAATCTGTTCTGTGTTTCTCTTACTGGGAGATTCCATTTTTGTTCCCTTCCTAATTCCTCTTTTCGGGATCGCTCCCTGCCTAAAAAAGTCTGTCTGGAGTCTTGTAATGTATTGTGTTCTGGATGTCTATCTTTGTTCTTTTCAAATGAAATTTCTCTATTAGTGTGTTCTTCTTTTCCTTTATTGGATTTATTTTGATGTCTAAAATCTCTCCTAGGGTGTTCGTTAAAACTATCTTGATAGGTCTGTGTATCTTTAAATCTATTTAGGGATGATTTTCTGTATTTATCTACTCTCTGATTGTTTTATGGATATCTTTTA
>VKOC01018581.1:0-75227 GCA_009364415.1 Spea multiplicata | reverse complement strand
ATTCCACACATACACTAATCCACACATATACTATTCCACACATACACTAATCCACACATATACCAATCCACACATACCAATCCACTCTCACTGAATGCTTTCCTACCTTTCCTCTTTTCTCCTTACAGCTCCTTTTCCTCCTCTTCGCTCCTCTTTTTCAGTTCTTCTGTCTTCTTCCGGTTCAGAGGGCATGGACAGCGGTGGGCGCGGCTTCAGTGTTGTGCGCCGGCACACAGCAGCTGTTGCCACGCGGATCGCAAGGGAGCGGTATCAGAGGTCTTTAACAGACCTCCGGCTCCCTTGAGTGATTTTAAGCCGGGTTCTAGCCTGTAGAACTTAGTAACAATATGGTAACATGTTTTCCTCTTTGTGGATATCAATACTAGAGCCCAAAGACAGACTTAGATTATGAATATTTTAATAACAAAAAAACAAAGATTACATAGTGCCACAATTACAAAAAACAAGACATACAAAATAAAAATAAAACAGCAAGCAGTTCTTAAAAACAAAGAGACTTAAACACAAGACCCTCACTCACAAGTTTCTCCAATAAGTAGGCCTGTGGGAACTCCTTAAGTACAGACGGTTTTCTTATGATGATCAGAGTATATCATGGAGTGCTGCTTCCTATCTTTGATGTGCCAGTAAGTTATGGTGGGATAAAGGTGATGGAAACCCCTCCACTTAAGATAGGAATTGAATTCCTATAACTAGGAATCCTTATCTGTTAGGCCATGAATCACCACAGGGGTCCTGGAAAGATGACACCTCTTGCCAGAACAGATACTGAGGGCATGTACAAAGAAACCAATTTAAATCAACATCAGATTAACCCATTGAATGCTAACACACAGGAATTAACCACCTCTGCTGGATTACCCTTCCATGCATCCACTATATTCCATGAGTCAATCACGACATCTCCTCCTTCTTACCCCATAAGAGTATACCAGACCACCCATCCTCAGTAAGTATCAAGAACACAGAAAATGCTTGTAAAATATATTTAATACAGGCAACATGAGGGAGGAAAACACATACTGCCCAAACAAACAATTTCTGTTTTTCCTGACATATAGTGGCAATAAAGAGGGGATGTAGCAATATCCCTTTTGGGTAGGGAATAGTTAAGAGGACACTGACTGGAGCACCTTGCGCCCGAAATCTGGCGCAGAGGAGGAGATGTCTAGTCGGTAATGCCTTACATATATCTTCAAGAGATGCGGAAGTCTTTTCAGCCCATGACACTGACATAGCTCTTGTGGAGTGAGCTGTAATATGGGATGAGAATAGTCTCTCATCCCATATTACAGCTGGATATAGTGTGCTTGGAAGCTGCGCGAACTGATGACCTACAGAAAAAAATTAAGGTAAAATTAATGGCTGGTTGATGTTGGATTTAGAGAGGACCTTACGCAGAAATGAGGGCTTGACATATCTTGATGAAAAATGGTAAATTCAGAAGCCAAGGCCAAAGTCTGTAATTCACCCACTCTCCTTGCTGAAGTAATAGCCACTAAAAATGTGATAAAAACTTGAGAGACTTCTTCCAGAGGTTCGAATGGTTCAGAATAAAGAGCTTGGAGGACCAAGGTCAAATCCCAGGAAGGAAAATTAGACTGTCTTGGGGGGTTGCTGAATGATGACTGCTTTAAAGAAACGCCTGATGAGAACACGTGAGGCCAAATCTGACAGGAGAAAAGTCAGGCCCGATACTTGCCCCTTTTGGGTTGAGACATTAAAACCACTAGTTACCACTTGTCTGAAGAGGTAACCTAAGGTAACCCAGCCTATTTTTGAGGCATCTTGGTGAGATTATCTGTCCTCCACCAGTTCAGCTGGGCTAAAACGTGCTTGGACACTGAAGTTGACGTCCAGATCTTCCTCCTTCCTGGACCAATTCTTTAGTAAGGCCCACTGAAGGGGCTGTGACGGGACCGACTTGTACCCCAACTGGGTACTCCTGCCAAACATTGCTTCCTACTGCTGGGACACCAACAATTATCCCCTTCAGCGCAAGGCAGAACCAGCGTTGTAGATAGAAGGGGGGACGAAGGGGGGCACCGGAGCTGCGTTTGTACTGTGGCTATCCAAAGCTTAGCTACACAGTGTGGCTATTGACCTGAAAAGGACAATAAAGGATCATAGAAGCCCACCCCAAGCATCAGGCAACACTCATGTTGAGGTGAATACAGGACTCCTTTATTAAAACCAAATACAGAGCTATACATACACAAGTAAGAAAGGGGCAAGACAAATATCACATAATCTAATTACCATCTCAGGAAGGAAGTAATTAGATCAAATTCTGCAACATAATATCCGGGGGAAGGACAGGATGACATGAGACATAAATAATTACATTAATTGGGACGCTGACGTGGAATGATTGGCTTAAGACAGACAATGGCCAGGACACAGAGATAACAGGAACTCACAGGATTAACAGCTACCTGTTATGTAATTGATAATTAGGTATGCAGCAGTGACACCTAGTCATACCTACAGGGGGTCTTAAGACAATGGCTAACCCTCACACTAACAGGGGAAATACTTCACACCTACACAATCAACAATGCTAAGACAATCAGCCTTCTTCCTGTCCAGCTGACGTTACAGTTTTGAGACTCTGAGTGCTAAAACATAGGGAAAATCAGCAGAAACTGAACCCCTGTATCCACACACAGAAGTCTCTACAAGGCCCGGGCCCATAGTCGATAGGGAGGAGGCTGGCTCTCAGGCCTCTCCAGGGGCACCAGTGATGAAGGGTTCTGTCACAGGGGCCTTATTTGCGCCTTGGACCAGCTTACTTCTGGGATACAGGCCGTCAGAGTGCCCAAGATTCTCATAGCTTTCCTGAAGGAGCAGGTTGGAGTTTGTTGTAAAGAGGACACTTCTTTTCTTACTCTTTTGATCTTTGAGCGTGGGAGATAGAGTCTCAAGGAGGTGGAATCTACTATCAATCCAAAAAACTGAATTCTTGTGGCCGAAAAAAGGTTGGATTTTCTTTGGTTTATTATCCAGCCGTGGTCGTCTAAGAATTGTATTGTAAACTGAAGATGTGAGCGGAACTGGCTTTGATGAGCCAATCGTCCAGGTATGGGACGACTGTGACACCTTTTCTTCTCGGAGCTGATAAATGACCAAACGGGAGAGACGTGAACTGGAAGTGGCGAACCTTCGTCCCGTTCCTTATAGCGAACCTGAGGAATTTTCAGGATAGGGACATGGAGATAAGCATCATTCAGGTCTATGGTCACCATGTAATCTCCTTTTCTCATCAATTGGGTGACATTGAGGATAGTTTACATTCTGAAATGTTGGTATGGAATACAGGCATTGACTCTTTTTAACTCCAAAACTGGGCGGAAGTATCCATCTGGTTTTGCGAACAGTCAAGGAACAGTCTGGAGTAGACATCCTGAAACTCCTGATGTTTTGGGATTGAGACCAGACACTTCACCAATAGGGATCGTGGTTCTTTTTGAAAGCTGGCGATCTGGGCGACCTTTGGAATAGGCTCCCATTTTTCTTCACCTTGAAGCTTAAACAGCTGCTTAAAGTGTTTGGAAATAAAGGGTCTCTTGCCAGGATTGCTCCATTCCCTATGCATGAGAGCTTAGAGCTTAGGTAACATAAGAAACCCTTTAGGATGTTTTCCCAGGTCTAAGCTATGAGACTTCTTTGCAAAATTTACGAAGCTCTTGTGGAGGAAAGATGAAAGATGGTTTCATCCTCTGAATACTCACTAGAAGAGCCTGAACTAGTAGATCTGGAAACATCTCCAGAGGACGAATCAGTTTTAGGAGAGGAGTGTGCCCATTTACGAGACTTATCCATTTAGGCTAACAGACCTTGTTTTGAACATTTCAAAGGTCTGTGCAAGGTTGTCTTGAAACCAACCCAAAAAGACTGCATGTATTTCTGCGTGACTTCTTTTTGCAGCTGTCCAGAGCTGTCCACTCAGCGCACGATACATGTTTGGACTTAAAAGCAGCCTTTTTAGAAGCAGGATTTAACGCTTTATCTCTTTCAGGTTTTTCTGGAGAAACCGGACCAGACGTCTAAACTCCCCCCACCCCCAATTTTTTTTAAAAATATATATTTAGAAAAAAATAACAGGGCAGAGGCTTTTCAAGATTAAGATCTCCTCAATCTACGGGGGGGGCTGGTGTCACAGATATCCAGTGCTGACAAGCCTCACTGCTGTCAACCTGGACTACACAGGTTTATATAGATTTGAATTTTGCGCCCTGAAGAAGAACTGATCCGTGCATGTTCAGTAGTGCAATCAGATCTTCGGTGGAACACAACGCCTTCCGGGCGTGCGTTCCACCGTTGTGCGCATGCTCCTCCCTTGCCGGCATAAGAATGGAGAACAGTGTTCTGTTCCATAACATCCGCCAATGCGGATGCTACCATCCCCCTGGATACAACCCTTGTGCCCCAACAGACTGAAATCATCCGTCCCTGACAATGGGTGGTCCGGTATACTCTTATGGGGTAAAGAGGAGGAGGAGTTGGAGGAGGGGAGGCTAACCCTTTCTATTTTAGCTCATTGTCCATGGGAAGAACAAACCAAAACTCCAGACCAACTTTTAGGGTGAGTTCCTGCCCTTCCACCACATCACAATAGTAACTTTAGGGTGCACAGAGCTCCTCTCCCTGACGGGATCTGTCACCAGACATCTCAATGGATGCCAGGAAGTAGAGTACTATTGCTAGGGAGACAGTGGCCCTGGACCATGCCATCTATGTCAAGTATAAAGCTACTTTATTAGTATTGTAACGGGTTCACCAAGAGAGCTGTAGTCACCCCCAGAGATCACCCAGATATATCCCCCTGTTGTCCCCGAAATCACTTCCAGCACCCATCAGCATGCACACATTGGAACCCTGCCATGTGTACCTTCAATTGAGTACGGCAAAAATGAACATTTTATTGAGCAGAACACAGCATATTTATACAAATAAACATCAAGACAACAACCAGGTTTTACACAACAGAACAAATGGGCTCAATCATATCAGTACATAATTGAATTACAGTACACAAGATTAACAAGATTTAACAAGAGAATGTTTGACCATGCCAGAGTTGTCACTAGCACTTGATACCTTGATGGCTTTTTTTTGACTACTTGCTGTGTATTAGCTAATCAGATACAAAACAGCCCTTCTTTCATACTATTACACAATTTTCAAAATAATAAATTTAAGGTGCAGGGAAACAAAGACCATGGAATGGGCCTCCCATGGTGTGAGCAATTGTCTGTGTACATTTTAACCTGTAATGACAAGTGTCACCCCTCCATATTTCCCCACAGGAGGAACCATGGTTCTGATGCCCAGGTTGAATGTGGCTCAGCAATGTACTTCTGTCAAAGGTAGGTTTTTATTTTATCATATTTTAATTCCTTTAAACCCCTACAATCTGTAGCAAAAGAGATTTAAGGACTCAAAAGGGTTAAACTGTCTTGCATACCAGGACAGGTGGTGGGAAATAGGTGGACTCTATGCCCCCCGTTAAAGTGTCTTTTAATTATGTTTTAACCTATCCATTCCACATGGTAAGGAATGAGAGTTTATGGGGTGGTTACATGTCACCTCATCTCTTTTGGAGTGTTGCAAATGCATTCATACCTTCCAAGCAACTTGGGGGTTAGTAAAACAATACGTTGTTTGTTTTCTCAAACGTACATCAATTTGACTCAATGTCAAGCAGATGTACATTGACTGTTACTATATGCAAGTCCAAATGCGAGTTGTCAGTAGCAAATGGAAGTTGAACTTTAGTTTTGAAATCTTAAAACATAATCCCATGTAACTCATTTGGACTTTGAGTCCAAACAGACAAACAGTTTCCATTATTAATCATTACATTGCTTACCTTTTCCAGTTCCAGAAGATAAGCATCAATAAAATCCCTGATGTCATTAGGATCCCAAGTTTTACGATGCTCTGAAACCATTTCCTTTAGAAACTTCATAATATCTTCTTCATATTTCAGAACATAGTTTATAAGCCAAGGAATATTTGTTAGAAATGGAATTTCATTTAAAACCTAGAAGACAAAATTCACATTATCACTGTTATTTTATGCATTGCAAGAGCAATTTCCAGTCTTCAAAGCTTAACTACTAGGAAGCGTACGGTCTTTTTTAAATTATTGCTACAGCTTGAAAGCCAAGTGCTACCTTCTTTTCTGTGGCGGATGCTGTTGCCAATAGGCTCCTAGCGTTGAGTCTAAGGATAAATATCCAGCTTCCCCCTGTGCAAAGAAGAGCAGGAGCCTGCCAACCCTATATTTTAATAAGGTACCACTTTGGGCCCTCTTATAGCCACATGAAATTCTGATCTGTGGTAGTGGGGTTATTACTGTGATTGCAGGAAATCAGCTAGGTAGCTTGTAAACAAGTTAGATCTCCACTGGGTAGGAGGAGGATCAAAGGATTACTATAACAAAATAATACAAAATAATACAACATACACATCAATGATATCCTAGACACTGTTGAGAATATACCTGCTGGGATTCTACATGGCTGTATTGAAGGTGGTATAGATAGTTGTTAAGAAAGATTAATTATATTTGAGGCAAATAATATTTTTTATAAAGATGAGTCTGATACTTATTATTAATTATTTAATAGTCCTTCACAAATATTTATTGTAGTGACACAGAAATAGTAGCCACCACATGCTTATAATAATGCCCTTAGTGAAAACCATTCCTTGTCATGAAGTACCGTAATTTGTATTTAGGTATAGCAACTGATACCATTGAGAGCTACCAGCTGAGATGCTAAAATATTATTCGGTACTTGAATGATTTATAAACGGAACACTAACATATTATTCAATTAATCAAGATTAATTAAGATTAATCATACTGAACAAACATACTTTAGTTAATGCAAATGTATTGTTTATAAAAAATATTCTATATAATAGTGCAGTAGTATTTTGTTATGCCACTTTTACCTTTTGTTGGGAAAATCATTAAGCCTAGAGACTACTACCAGAGATGAGTCCATTGTTTGTATTATTGTTACTGAAAATATACAGTTAAAGCTAGACAGTAAACTACCTGAGCCACCAGTCCAAACTCTCTGCTTAAAGCTTTGTTCATAAGATAGAGCAGTCTTTGAAATTTCTCATCATTGTAATCAAAGCGATCTCCAAAGGCAATAGAGCAGATCACATTGCTGACTGCATTATTAATGATGAAGCAAGGATCGAAAGGTTGGCCTGTGGAAAAGAAAAACTCTGATCATTCTTATGAAATACCTCAAATCCAAAGGTTTTTTTCTGGAAGTGGGGATAATTAAGCACCATGGGGAATTAAATTACAGCACCTAATAAAGTCTTAATTTAAATAGAATTACTAGCTAATGAATTAAAATATATATGTGTATAGTTTTAACCCCTTCAATCCCCTATAGATGTACCGGGACGTCCAAAAAAACGCCCACAAAGAAACCCCTATGGACGTCCCGGTACGTCCAGCCCTTCGTGCAGCGTCAGGGACTCATCCCTGCCGCTGCACGGGAGATCAGGCTGACAGCCTGGACTCCCCCCTGGCAGCAGAAGCCAGCATCGCTGGCTTTCTGTTGCCCGATCTCCTGTAACAGCTTCCGGTGCGAAGCCGGAAAGCTGTTACAGATAGAAATGCCCAGTCGCGCGATCGGGCTTTCCCTTCCAGGTCACGTCACTACTGACGTGACCTGGAAGTTCATGGGAGGATCGGGTAGCCCAGCAGGGTCTGTCTAGACCTTGCTGGGCTACACGATCACTCAGATGAGGAGCTGTAACAGTTTCCGGCACTAATGACGTCACCCGGAAATTCTCAGGAGTCCAATGAGGGAGCTGTAACATTTAACGGCACGAATGCCGGTAAACTGTTACAGATCTATGCCCAATCGTGCGATCGGGCATTCCCTCTGGTAGGTTATTAGCCACACATCCGGCAGCAATGTCACACCATCGCTGTGATGAGTAATCACAGCGATCGTGTGACCGTTACTGCAGATGCTCTGCTTCTCTCCTCCATCTGAGAGAGAGAGAGACAGAGCATCGTGCAGAGCTGCAGAAAAAAAAAATGAAAAATCAGTACATAACCCTAACCCTAAATTAACCCTTTACTCCCCACGATAAAAAATAAAAAAAATTGGGTTTAGTTGGTGGGTGCCCTGTAATGTCCAGAAAACCACAAAAAACTAGGCATGTGGGGTATTTCCATAATCAGGAGAGGCGGCTGTACACTTTAGGCTGGATTTCTTTGCCGTAAAACATACCCTGTGCCAAAAATCCTCAGCAACACAGAAGTGTTGGTGGAAAAAGTTCACAAAATTAGAGCAACGGCTGACTTTGGCAGTGATTGGCGGCCAAATGGTTGCATGAAAATTGTCCAAATGCTCCTGGTGAAAGACTCTGGTAGACCGCTTTCAAAAAATGTATACTTTTATGGGAACATGTTCTCCTGTGGGACTGCTAAGCTGCTTCATAGATAGCATTGGCTTAGCACACACCGTGATCCAGTTTGCCGGCACGTTACAACTTATGCCCTGTAATGTCCAGAAAACCACAAAAAAAACTAAGCATGTGGGGTATTTCCGTAATCAGGAGAGGTGGCTGAACAATTTAGGATAGATTTCTCTGCCGTAACACATACCCTCTACAAAAAATCCTAAGAACACTACGAAATACTAAGACGCGTTGGTGAAAAAAGTGCAGGAACTAATTTCTGTGGCCACCTTTGACAGTGATTGGTGGCCAAATACCTGCATGTAGAGTTCCCAAATACCCCTGATAGGATAGCCTGGATTGTCTGCTTTACAGAAATATATACCTTTGTGGGTGTTTTTGTTTTATTCGTTTAAAATTAGAGTTGCAGTCCCATCATACCTAATGTAAAAAATTTACGGCTTTGTATAAAGTAATGTACACCTTATAGTCTGTGCCATATGTGCTGGAAAAATATGGAAAATCTATATAAAATTAGGTATTTCTGAAATCAGGACACATGAATTGATAAATCTGGATGGAATTTTCTGTCACTTTACTTAATTTTGTGAGGATTCAGAGGGAAAATTAAAAAAAGAGGTGGTTTTTTTTGCTAGTTTTCACTAAATTTCTAATTCTAAATTTTCAGCTAATCATCCACCTATGGTATCAAAAGAAAGATCTATCTCTCCTTGAAAAAACAATATATAGTTTACATGGGCAAAAATGGCAAAATTGCTCCGGGCTTTGAGGTACCAAAAACCCCTGGGATTGAAGGGATTAATTAAGTTACAAACAAAGCATAACTACTCACACATAAACATATAGATATAAAGTATTATATATTATATATATATATATATATATAATATATATATATATATATATATATATATATATATTCCAAAACAATTGTTCCCCAGGGTGTGATGTCACCCTCCTTTCATAATAGGGGGTCTAACTTGGTTCCAACTCACATTTGCAACTTGCAAGCAAGTATCAGGTTGAATCGTATCCACTTGACTCTCTTGCAGTCAACTGTATTTTATTTCTTGTGTACATATGTATTATGTAGTATTATTAATAGAACTCTGAACCCAATCGATATTCATTATTTATTTATTTTGATTTCTTTATAAATTAAATTTCTGAATAGAAAATAAACAAATGAATCATAATAAATAAATTAAGTAGGTTTCTACTTTGCTCAGAGATCTTCACGCATTTTACAGGTAAAACAAATGCACTTTAATAAATAATGTATCTTAATGGTCCCTTCAAATTTTCATGATTTGCATGATGTTCTTGGTTGCAAATGCATGGGGGAATTTGGCAGAATTCCTCTATTTGCATTTTCCCCTTTGCCCCCTCTCTGTTCATAAGATGTGTTTGCCTATGCACATCTTCTGGCATGTGCCAGTCAGCACCGGTGTTAGTTCAACTAGCGATCGAATATCTCTTTCAATTCATGTGTGCGGAAACCCAATCAGTGGAAACAATAATTTTTTTTAGGGGCTATTAAGGATTTAAAATTGGTCCTGGCACTTTAAGGCCAGCAACTGTAAATAACTTAGCAGCATAAGACCATGTGCATTCGGCCAGTGGCTTCACATGGGATCAGCAATAAAAGAAAATGTGGAATTGGGAGGTGATTCGCTATTTTAACTCACTGACATCATTATGCTTTATGAGGGACCTACACTAAAAAGATATTTCTAGAACAAGAGCTGAAACATTTTCTGTGTACCACAGAGTATTGTTTCTGTAAAAGCATAAGGGCTAAACCTTAGGTGCCCAAATCGTTCTGCAATCTTTGTGAAATATGTATGACAATATGTGACCTAGCCACAATAGAGAAATGCAATGGTGGAGTATATAGGCATGCATCCTGGACATGTTATAAAACATAGCTCCCACACTGACCAAATGTCTGTCATGTGTCACTTACCTTGTTCATCTTGGAATCTGGAACATAAAAATCCAACTTCCTCTGTTATCTTTTGCTCCAATGATTTCTTTCCCATGCCAAAATCCCTAAGGGTTGATAGTGTGAATCTTCTTTGCTCCTTCCAGGATGTACCATATCGTACTAGCACCAAACCTAGATGTATTTTGTAAAAAAAACATACCTTGATTTCCAGAAATTGTAATCCCTAAATTAATGTGATGATTTTTTTCTATGTATCTGAAGGGTACCATATTGCCAACTATTTCCTTATTGCATTTTAACTAATTCCATAAGAAATTACAGAATCAGACACATATTTGACTTTAGTGTGTAACATTCAATAAATTTTAATCATTCCACTATGATTTAACCAGTTTTAGCAAAATGATACCTTGGCTGTTGTGGGTAAATCCAATCTTCTCGTATATAGGAAATCTAGGACGATCCCCGATATCCTCAGACTTGTTGATTAAAGCTTCCTTCATGACTTCAAAGCCATTAAGAACCACCACATTCTTCCAAAAGAATTGGAGACTAAAGACATCCCCAAACTTTTTACTCAGCTGTTCAAAAACACAACCAAATGTTTGTTAAATACCTTTCACCATCAAGAGGTCACATGTAAGACATTCACTCTTATGACACACTTTAAAGTCTGACTGCATTAGGCAAATATTCTTGGTATCACATATCATACTATGTTAAGAGTCATTATCATTGTTCTGCTGGTTGTCTTTTATATTATTCTGCGTTAGGTAGCGGTTTTTCATTGTGATTTTAGAATTGTAGTCATGCATGCTGCACATTTGGGACCACCTCATTAACTGAAAGTGTACATTGATCATACAAAATGTATGGTGACTAAAGGGAAATATAGAAGTGGCAGCATTTGCTGGTTATGTGTGTGAACTCCATGAGGCACGTTCATTTTTTTTAATTACGTGCATTAGTTGAAACTATGGTTTAAGTATTGTTTGTATTTAGTAACATTAAATTACTGAAAGTATGGTGAAAGTTACCCTTCAACTTGTTCAAGATGATTTCCAGAACAGATCTTTCTATTACAAAAATATTATGTTATAATTGAAATCAATTAGTATCATTTTGTATTTCTAGTAACCTGTTGATCATTTGTAACTTTAATGATGTCACACAATTATTTTAAAGTTGCTCTTCAGTAATTTATCCTTTTTACCTGTTGAATGGGAAATACATAAATATATGCACACTTCAGATATACATACACATGCATATGATTTCAGGTACCAGTAAATGCACCTCCTCTCACACAACACTCACATAAATATATACATAATGTGCAGCTACACTGACACAATGTATCCAATTGAATGCTATCCCCGTTGAGAAAACCTCAATTCCTAAACCCATGAGGGGCCCCATATTTTATTTGCTGTACTATTCACAAATACAGCAGTGCCTGCAACCAGCATGCATAAACCTCAGCCCAATAAGCAAACCAGTGGGCTATGTGCAACCTTCTAGGAAGAAGCTCAAGAAAATGAAGTCATATAAAGAAGCCAAACCTAACTGAAGAGGGCTGTATTACTCCACCATTTCCCATGCACACTGTAAAACAGAATACAGTTTAAGTATAAAAAAACAAATTAATCCACTGCATTGTATCAGTACTTGCTGCTGAGCAATACCGGTATTTTGAGATTTTTTTCAATAGGGTATTCATGACTGATGCTTATGTGTAAGCGCCCAGTGAGACATGAAACAAGTTAAGCGTGTACAGTTTGTTGTTTGCCAATATTCTCATGATGATTGAATATGTCTTGACTTTTCAAAAATAAATACTTTCTACTTATATATTCATTACTGATGAAGCGAAATAAAACAATATTTATAAGATATTTCTGCTTACTATGGATTATGAATACAACTTATAGAAAATGCAACTAGCACTTACACTCACTGGCCAATTTATTAGGCCAATCACATGCCAGCAACTCAATGCGTTTAGGCATGTAGACATGGTCAACACAACTTGCTGAAGTTCAAACAGAGCATCAGAATGTGGAAGAAAGGGGAGTTAAGTGATTTTGAACATGGCAAGGTTTTTGGTGCCGGATGAGCTGGTGTGAGTATTTCAGAAACTCAGAAACTCCTGATCTACTGGGATTTTCATGCACAACCATCTCTAAGGTTTACAGAGAATGGTCTGAAAAACAAAATATCCAGCGAGCGGCAGTTGTGTGGAGAAAATGCCTTCTTCATGTCAGAGGTCAGAGGAGAATGGGCAGACTGGTTCAAGATGACATAAAGGCAACAGTAACTCAAATAACCACTCGTGACAGCCAAGGTATGCAGAATATCATTTCTGAGAGCACAACACATCGAACCTTGAAGCAGATGGGCTTCAACAGCAGAAGACCATACCAGGTGCCACTCATGTCAGCTAACAACAGGAAACCGAGGTAACAAATCGCACAGGCTCACCAAAATTGGACAATGGAATTTGCCTGGTCTGATGAGTCTCAATTCCAGCTGCAACATTCAGGTGGAAGGGTCAGACATAAACAACATGAAAACATGGATCCATCTTGCTGTGTATCAATGGTTCAGGCTGGTGGTGGGTGGTGTAATGGTGTGGGGGACATTTTCCTGGCATACTTTGGGCCCCTTTGTACCAATTGAGCATCATTTAAACATAACAGCCTACCTTTATGACCATCTTCTGATGGCTACTTCCAGCAGGTTAATGCACCATGTTACAAAGCTCACATCATCTCAAACTGGTTTCTTGAACATGGCAGTGAGTTCACTGTACTCCAATGGCCTCCACAGTCACCAGATCTCAATCCAATAGAGCACCTTTGGGATGTGGTGGAACAGGAGATTCCCATCATGGATGTGCAGCCAACAAATCTGCAGCAATGTCTATATGGACCAAAATCTCTGAGTAATGTTTCCAGAACCTTGTATGCCATGAAGAATGAAGGCTGTTCTGAAAGCAAAAGGGGGTCCAACCAGGTACTAGCAAGGTGTACCTAAGAAAGTGGCCAGTAAGTGTATAATCTATAGCAGAAGACTTACACTTCCCTTGAAAGTATTTCACTCCTGGTGCAAATGTTTTTTAACCTAGAACGATTCAGTGACTATAGCTTTGCTGTCCAAGTCTTGGATTTGGCAGTTGTGTCAGTCATGACAAAATAGGGTTGTGACTGCGTGTCATCTTACTACACTGAGTAATGTGAAATAAGAGCACTGTCTTAGTGTGATGCACAATTCTTAACACCTGCATAAAACTGCCTGAGGAGTAAAAGTAGCTGACTTGTCCATATGGAGGTTCCATAGGACATCGTGTGATAAACTATGTTTGATAAACAATGTTTCATTTGTATTGATGTGAAAAAAAATGTTGCGAGAATGAGCCTGGGGCAGGGGTGTCCACGTTTTTTCTGTAGTGCTCCACTTCATCAGAATTATATCCCACACTTTTAATAAAAGTTACACACCAAAATTGTACAAAAAATGTAATAACAATGTTTATATTATGATTGTTAACAGCAATCTCAGGCATACCCAGATTCCAGCATTTACTGGTTGGCTGGGTATGATAGGAGTGTGATTGCTGTCAACAATCATTCTAACGCGTTCACCAAGAGAGCTGAATTAACTCCCAGAGATCACCCACATGTATCCTCCTCTTGTCCCCGGAATCACTTCCAGCACCAGCCAGCATGCGCACCCTGGAACCCTGCTATGTATACCCAATAAGTAGACACAACTACCTTGAATTGAGTACAGCAGGAATGAACCGTTTATTGTAGTAAAGCATAGACTCATATATCCACAGAACTTCATTAACATAAATCAACATTGATAAACAGGTACATGTAGACAAACCAACCTTTAATCCCCTTTAGCTCCCCTGGCAGCCATCCTGTTAATGGGATTAGTTTACGCAATGGAGTTCCTGCCTGTTTGGCAGCCAGGCTGGAGCCATCTCTGACTACCTTGGGGCCTTGTATGACAGGTCATTCTGTCACAATCATATTATTATTATAAATTGTATTTTTTTGTCCAATTTTGGTGTGTTAACCACACTTTTATTAAAAGTAAGTAACACACCACAATTGGATAAAAAAAATTCAACAATATGACTTGGCATGATAGGAGTGTGATTGCTAACAGCAATGATGGGACAGCAATGAACAGCATGATGGGACTGTGATTGATGTTAGCAATCACACTCCTATCATGCCAAGTCAGCCAGTACATGCTGGTACAGGGTGGCTGTAAGTGATGTGCAAACCCCATACTGCTGGCAGCTATCCAGGGGGCAAGCTAGCCAGGTTTCAGCATGTACTGGCTGACTTGGCATGATAGGAGTGTGATTGCTAACAGCAATCCCAGTCCCATCATGCCTAGGTTCCAGCACTTACACATCCATGCTATCACGCACACACTCATTCATTCATATATTCATTCACAGATTCATTCCCTCAATTACACATACTCATTCAAACACCCTCGCCACCCCCTTACCTACACTGCAACTCTCTCGATGCCGTTCACAGACTTCAGCAGGGGGCGCAGCCTCCCTCTGCGTTCTCTTGTACTGCACAGAGGAAGCAGGACTGGAGCAGTCATGTGATGTCACGTGCTGGGTTCCGCTTCCTCTGTGCAGTACAATAGACCCTCCCACAGGTAAGTAGCAGGGCTCTTGTGATCCCGGCTGCCAATCTCACGCATTTGGCCCGCGGGCCGCATGTTGGACGCCCCTAGCCTAGGGCCAAAGTTTGTGGTAGTAATTTAGTTTTGTATTTTTTTTCACACAAATTGGACATCAAGTATGGATATAAAGCTCCTGGTGTAAGTCACTGTCAAACAACACCCCAATATGTGTTCAGCAACATACCGTATTTGCTCGATTATAAGACGACCCCGATTATAAGACGACCCCCCAAAATCAAAATATTAATTTAGGAAAAAAACAAAAAGCCTGAATATAAGACTACCCTATAGGGAAAAAGTTTTACCAGTAAATATTAATTCATGTAAATTATTTTCATGTTTAATAAAAGCTATGATTGAGAAAAATATATTTTTTAAATTTCCTTTTATTTGCCAACCTGCCCCCCCCAGTTATGCCACTCTGCCCCCAGAAATGCTTTATACCCCCCTATTTGCCACTCTGCCCCATGATATGCCTTATACCCCTGTATGCCACTCTGGCATATAGGGGGTTAAAAGGCATATCATGGGGCTGAGTGGCATATAGGGGGGTATAAAGCATTTCTGGAGGTATATAGGCATATCATGGGGCTGAGTGGCATATAGGGGGTTAAAATGCATTTCTGGAGGTCCAGAAATGCATTTTAACCCCCTATATGCCACTCAGCCCCATGATATGCCTTTTAACCCAGCATGTACTGGCTGCCTTGGCTTGATAGGAGTGTGATTGCTGTTAGCAGTTTGATATCAGCAATCACACTCCTATCAAGCCAAGGCAGCCAGTACATGCTGGAACCTGGGGATGATAGTAGTGGGATTACAGCCTCCATATGCCATGCTACAACAACCACCCCCCTTACACATCCATGCTATCACACACACACTCATTCACAAACATTTAAATACTCATTCATTCCATTAATCACACACACTTCACACATACTCAAAAACCCTCCCCCACCCCCTCACCTGAACTGCAGATCTCCCACTCGCAGACTTCTGCAGGGGACCGGCTGTAGCAACTTCTCTGGCCCCGCCCCCAGAGGAGGGAGGGGGGAGATAGAGCTCTGTGAGGACGCTGCAAGCTTCCTGCCCTGCTTCTAACAGAAGAGACGCTGCTCGCGACCGGTAAGCAGCATGGCCCCAGCATTTTTTGGGGGTCTGATTAGAAGACGACCCCGATTATAAGACGAGGGGTATTTTTCAGAGCATTTGCTCTGGAAAAAACCTCGTCTTATAATCGAGCAAATACGGTAATACAGTAATACCTTCCATGCATGGGTTTGTCGGGTTATTTGGGAGGTAAAATTTGGGAAATGTGCATTTTTTAACTTGGAACCTTGACATCTGATCCTGCCAGAATGTCCTATTTGGGACATGTTCGAAGTTGGCCAATTCAATTTACATCCCTTGGTTTATGCAATGTCCAAACAACACTCCAATATGTGTTCCGCAACATCTCCTGAGTACAGTGATACCACTTATTCATGGGTTTGTCTGGTTGTTTGAGGCTAAAAGGCCACATTTGGGAATTGCACTTTTTTGTTTGGTCACTCTGTGCCTATGCCATTTTTTTGGACATATTTAATCCGGCCAATCCAATTTACTCCATCAAATCATTTGTTTTTATGAATGCCTATCGAGTGATGTTAGATTGCTTTCTAAGCTTGCTTAATGCCATGACGTGGTGATCATCGGTCACTAACTGTTTTTGTGTGCTGTGCATGACACGTCACTGGCCCTTAAGGGGTTTATAATGCCTCTGCTACCCCCTAATTTCAGGTGGAGCCGTTTTCAATCACCTTTTCCTCACCACAACTTATATTGTGTGCTTCACATTTTGGGACGGAAAACTGTATACAGCTTAAATCTTCAATAATCAACCATATCAATGTTTTTTGCAATATAAAAAGTTATATTACATCTTGGTGTAATCATAGGTAACGTGATATCTAATTACTTATCGCTTGATTGTTTGCATGAGCAATACAAATCGAGGCTGCAAAATATAAATAAATATATAGATGCACAACATCCAAGGGTCCCCCTGAAGGTTGTGTTTCTACAGGCCCCTCCCGATGTATGCATCCTGTTTTGGATCTAAATGTCCAGTGTCCCAGACCATGTTGTTGAAGATAGTAATACAAATAGCGCTTGGGTAAGTGCATGTATATTATGGAGACAATGAGTGCAAATTTGTACAAAATATGAGCCAGTGGTGTGTTGCTTTGTGCATGCTTTGTAAAAAATACAGGCGGTTTGAGACAGTTTAACTCTAGGGCTAGCCATGGGAGCAGTGGGAGGGCTGAATGAGATCTTTTTTAATACAATAAAAGTGGGTTAGTTCAGAAGAAAGTTAGAGGAAAACACTGTGGGGGGAGACAAACAAAAAATACTTGATTGTGACCTACCTGGCTCATAGAGATGTGTGGATTTTTAAAGTCTACATCCATCATATTGCCCAGGAAGGGTATAGAAGTGGGCCCTGGTGGAAAACGGGGCCAGTTTTTTCTCCGTTTCATGAAGTCCAGCAGCAGAAGGGAGAAGGTAAAAATAATGAACAGAACAATGGTGTTACATAATGTCACAGGAAAGAATGACTGAATCTCAGGCAGCAGACTCATCCTGGTTTACATTTATGCCACTAACTTTCATAAAAATCTCTAAAGTTACTTGAGCTAAACTGCTACCCTCAACGTCCGCTCTTAGTTTGTGTGTTGTCTGTTTGTTTCCTTATGTTGCTGTGCTGAAATCTCTGGCACTGACAGCGCACCAAGCAAGCCAACTCCTATTTCCACTGAGCTGTACAGAGTGTTCTGAAAACAAGACCTTTGATACTAAGCACCACCCCTTATCTTCATAACTCAGTCAAAAAAACAATAGCTCAATGTGTACATAAGCACCAGATGATCTATTTATTTATTGTATAGATTTATTCCCAGGTTTCTCATGCATCCAGATACTGCAGGACTTTAAGAGGATAAAGAATTTGACAGGATAGAAGAGGCGGATTCTGCTCAGAAACACCATCATATGACACGGCACTGTACAGTAATCACAATATTCCCATGAAAACATTGTACAGCTGCATATGCTTGGCTTCTGATACCATACATATCTACCAATCATAGACATGTTCAGGCACGACTCTTTGTCTTAAGATACAAGCGCAACACCTTTTCCCTATTTTTTCGAGGTTCATGGCCAAGACTTGTAGGTTTTAACCAGTTGTCAGTTAAAAGTTGCTTATTGTTCTGCGAGAATTTCTCGCACTTCACAAGCCTAAGACTTTTGAACATGTGATGTTTGTGCAGAATTCATTTTCATTCAGTAGCTACCTTATTTATCGGCGTATAACACACGCTTTCGGTAAAACAAAAAAAAGCCGAAAACCTACCTGCGTGTTATACGCCGATAAACCATAGAGCTGCACGATCGGCAGCCGCGTCACCCTCACTTCCGGTCACGGCGAGGGTGCGTGCTATACGCCGGTGCGTGCTATACGCCGGTAAGTACGGTATATAAAATATCTCAGTCATGAGATGTGTGTCTGATCAGCTGCATTACTGGGGCCACGTTGGTGCGTGGGATGGAGCTAACGTCTATCACTGAATAAGAAGCTAACTTCAGCATTGTGTGTGTGTGACAGTCAAGATGTACAGGCAGCGTTTTATGATTTCCAAATCGTTTTTAACAAATCTGGTCAGTCTGCCTCCATCTCCTCTTTGGAATATCTTTGAAGCCGGTTAACTCAATTTAACCCATTCAAACCATATATTTTTGAAAACTAGACACCCCAGGGTATTCCAAATGCTATTTTAATTATTATTATACAACTACACTTTGTCAAACACACAAATTGTACTTTAGTTATAGATATACAGGTTCTGGTATATGCCACTGTCAAACAACACCCCAATATGTGTTCAGGAACATCTCCTGAGTACAGCGATACCCCACATGCATGGTCTTGTCAGATTGTTTGGCTGGTAAAAGGCTACTTTTGGGGCATGCGTAATTCAGGTGGTCATTTGGTCATTGTGCCTCCATCTCCTCTTTGGAATATCTTTGAAGCAGGTTAACTCAATTTAACTCTGTCAAACCATATATTTTTGAAACCTAGACACCCCAGGGTATTCCAAATGCTGTTATTTTCACCATTTACATGCACCAATTATACAACTACACTTTGTCAAACTTTGTAATAGTAATTTTTTTTTTTCACACAGATTCTACTTTAGTTATAGATATACAGGTTCTGGTATATGTCACTGTCAAACAACACCCCAATGTGTGTTCAGGAACATCTCCTGAGTGCAGTGATACCCGACATGCATGGGTTTGTCGGGTTGTTTCAGATTTAAAATGCCACATTTGGGAAGTGCGCTTTTTTTCTCCATTTTGGTCAGTCTGTACCTATGCCCTATCTTTGAGCTAGGCCACTCCAATTTACCCCATCAGCCATTTTTTTTATATTAGACACCCCTTGGGTATTTGAAGTGCTTTTATTTTAACTCTTTGTTGAGATTTTTGAGAAATTTTAGCACTTGCTCAAAATAATAAACTTTATTTTTTTATTTTATTTTTTTAATACTTTTTTTTATATTTTTTTACACATTTTGCTGGTACTGGATGGTTCATCTAGTGACATCACTGCATAATTATTTTTAAATGTTAGCACATTTTTTTTTTCCATTTTTTTTATTTTTTTTATTTTTTTAAATTTTTTTTTGAATATTTTACTAATCACATAGTGATTAGAAAGCTGGGCTCCATTGACTTGCATGGTTGAATGCAGTACCTGTATTCAACCAGCAAGTGGAGCCAGTTCTCTAGAGGGTCTGGAGACCATCTAGCGAACTTTTAAACCTTGTTTCCTTTACAGTGCGGCGGCCATCTTTATTGATGGCGAAGATCACCGGCAGCTGCGGCTGTGACCGCTCTCCGGAGCGGTCACAGCCCACCTAAAGGTAAGTGTTTGGTGTCGCTGGATGCCTCCTGATCGAGGCATTCCAGCGACACCATTTAAGTTTAGGAGGCGATCGTTGATCGCCTCCTAAACGCTTTTAAAACGGGCGTCCGCCGCCATACAATGTATGGCGGCTGTTGACGCCCCGGGGAGGGGCCAGACATGGCCCCCGATGCCGATCTCGGCCTTGCTGAATGCCTCGCCATCGAGGCATTGCAGCAAGGCCGTTTAAGCGAAGAAAGTGATCCTTGATCACTTTCTAAGCTTATTTAATTTTTTGACGGTTCAGGACCGTCAAAGGTCATTTAGTGACCTTCTTGTTATGACGGTCCTGAACCGGCAAAGGTCGTGAAGGGGTTAATAAAATAAACTTTATTATGTAAACACCATATAAATATAGCAATGCACGTGACGCACCACCCGACTTACTTATGACACGTGCAAGCCTTAAAACTAACCATTGTAAACGAAATGTACAGGTTACACATCGTAACCATAAATTGTAAACAACGACCCGGCTGGCACAGGCGTAAAACCGTAAAAACGTAGAGACCTCCGGCGTCCCCTGCACGGCAGCCATTGTCACGGCTAGGATTCACCAAGGCACAAGCCCAGGGAGTGTTCTGCACTTAGGCCGAGGGCCTGTGCACCACGGGTAAAACCACACCTAAGGTGGTTAACCCTTGCTCTATGCCAGCTTGATAACCAACCGCCACGGAACAGAAAGGAAATAAAAAGAGAGAGGGGTGGGAGGGAAAGCTTTTCAGGTCAATTGAAAAAGTGACCTAAATGGGGTGGGCTCCCATATATATAGTGACCCCCACCCCTAGGCACAGTAGGATGATGCAAACCTATCATTGTCAGCCGAGGGCCGTCAATCAACATAGACTGACAGCCCCCTGAGCTGACTCAGCAGAATTACTGATAAACAGGAAAACGGGAGGGGGGAGAGGGCTGCCTGACGTCCCCTCAGTCATGCGCCCTTTTTGCTCCATGCTCTCGCCTGGGGCTTTCTGGATTGCTCCAAAAGGAAGTGGCCACAGACAAATTGAAGGGGCATGCAAAGCAAGTTTTTTTCTACAAAACTGCATGACAACTAACTCAATGTCAGCACGTAACCAAGCAGCCATCAGGCGAGACAGTATAAAAATAAATCTTTACATATAAAGCAGCTTCTGTCCTTGTGTTGCCAAACTGATATACAGAGACACACAATGCATAAGGCATAACGCACATATATTCCTAAACACAGAGATATTTTAATTTCTTGTTTTATAGAGCGCCATCATATTCCACAGGCAAGCTGTAAATTCATTGTACAAAGACAGAAATCCACGGGGCTCTTGTACAAAATGTTTAATCCATAATTAAAAATCAACAAAATTTCAAACATTTACATGATCTTACAAATCACCTAACGTGATTTACACAGACTAAATCATAGGTCGGTTACTACGTCAGATCTATGTGACTATGCTAAATACTTGTGGCATAATTACTTAATGCATAATTTAAATATGTTGTCATTTTTTTTTAAATCTGTTATTTTGTTTTTAATGTTTAATATTTTATATTATTTCATAAACAAATTATGGTAGTAAAATAATTTTATGTTGGAATTCATCCATACGATGAGAAAATTTAGGCTCATAAGAACATAGTTATAGGTGTGTAAAAAAAAAAACTTAATAAAGTATAGAACTGTTATACACTTACCTATTACTCGTTCCTCCGCTGCACTTCCTTCCAAGATCAGAACTGGATTTGACTTTGACAGTAGCCATGTTTTTGGTATCTTCTATAGGCGCTGCCATTTTTGTTCCCAATCTTCCATTTGGCACCAAATTGGAGTATTTAAACCCCTGGCTTTTATCCCACAGCACCCAATTGTTGGACTAGTGAGGATTATCTTTGTTGTCTTTTTTTGGAGTTTTTGGACATCAGCTTGTTTTTTGACCCTGTTTGACTGCTGCCTGCCTCAACTTTGTCTTTGTTTTGACTCCGTCTCAGCTTATCCCTTTTTACCTTGCCTCAGATTTGGCTCCTCGACCTGTGACTTGTTCTTGCCTCCGAGATTAGTCTGGCTCCTGTCATTCACTTTTGATTTCTCTGCTGTTATACCCATTTACTTCCCATGTGCTCAGTCCATGTACCATCTATCACGCTAGTGGGCTTGGTGAAGTGTTCTGGGTGGGTGCAGCTAAAGCCTGGCAGCCTTGGAGTATACTGGGACTCAACCTACAAAGGGAAAAAGGGGCTACCATTGGTGAAAACTAGACTTGGGCACCAGGGAGGTCTTCGTGTTCGTCTTCTGTCGCTCGTACAGACTTTTAATATCCTGTTGCCGTAACTTGGCCGGGAGAGACCACTGGTCTCCCTGCTGCAACAGTTAAAAGTCTGTACAAGCGACTTTATTGGTCGTTCGTACAGACTTTTAACTGTTGCAGCAGAGAGAGCAATGGTCAGGTTGCACTGCCCTTTAACCAACGGTTAATGCCAGAGGAAGACCCTGCAGGCAACCAATAGGCTCACTCGCACTGCCTTTTAACCCCTGATGGCGAACGTATGGATTTACGCTTCTGTCAACTCCCGCAATGCCGCGAAGATAAGGTAGGCTAGATGGGGAAGGGACCAGGGAGATTAGTAGACGAAGGCGATCACGAAGATTCTTCGTGTTGTGTGTTTCGTCTACATCTTACCGCCGCTTTCTTCTCTTCTTCATGTCTTCAGAGCGAACACTCTTTCTGTTCGTTTTCATGTTCGCCCGAATACGAATGCACAAGTCTAGTGAAAACCATCTAGGAACTGAGCCAACTCCTCATAGAGGGTCCTTTATGACTTGGCATAACAAGAACTAGTATAAAAACCTTATATATGCATCCTGACAGTTTGACAAGCTGTTTGACAAGTACATACAAAGTGCATATACAGGTGTATTGCTCCATACCACCCATAACACACATACATAACATAATATTAGATAGGCCAAGATACTAGTAAAATATGCAACATCCCTTTCTGCATTAAATCCACCTGCTTTACGTGTACCCAAGTGGAAAATCCAATATGTTCCTTGTGGGCAAAGGAGTTGAAAACGATCTCTGCCCCTAGATGATGTTCTAACACATTCAATAATTAAACAACTAAAGGCAACTAAACCTTCTGTATGAAGTTTTAAGTGTCTTCCAACAGGTGTTATAGATTTGGTTTCCCTAATGGAACTGAGGTGTTCCCTAATCCTATTTTTTAGGGACCTACTTGAACAACCTACATGCTGCAAAGAAGGGGGAGGTGCTCCGCTTCTACTACACAGCAGTCGCTGTGAAAAAGGGGAAGAACACCCACTTCTACGACACAGCCACCTCAGATGCTGCGAAGAAGGGGGGGGCCCCCGCTTTTGGACCACAGTAGCCTCAGCCGCTGCGAAGAAGGGGGAGACCTCCCGCCTCTGCACGGCAGCCGCAGCCACTGCAGACTCGAAGCAGGTCCAGTTCCTATGTCCAAGCGGCATCCTTTTCACGCCCTCTAGTGGCGCCGGCAGAGATAATCTCACCTTATGTAGGGAGGTTACGTGCACGCCACATTCAAGATGTCCACGGGACAGATGTGACCTAAGGGAACAGTTGGAAATTTGGTGGCAAATTCAAATGTGGCACGAAAACCTTCCTGCCTATTTAAGACTCAGAAACCCTTGGACTTTGCCTTCTGACAGTCGTGTCTATATTCTATAGTGCCAATTCCTTAGTACACGTTTCGGGTTGATTCTCTGTTACTGATCCGGCTTGTTTGTTCCTTATTCCTGATTTCTGGTATCCTGACCACGGCTAGCGTTATGACATTCCTGCTCTTTGGCGCCTTGACCTTGACTTGTCTGCCCTTGAACTCTTATCCTGGTCCTGCCTGATATTGGTGCCTCCTCCGAAGCTGTGCTTGATAGTATACAGTACATGTATAGTACATGTATATAAGTCGGCTAAGGTAACTTATAACCTTATAAATCGGCTAAGGTAACTTATGTTGAAATGTTGTCTAGTT
Source organism: Spea multiplicata (assembly GCA_009364415.1). NCBI lineage: Eukaryota > Metazoa > Chordata > Amphibia > Anura > Pelobatidae > Spea > Spea multiplicata. Next base: position 51,063 of record VKOC01018581.1, on the reverse strand, counting down.
TAATTTTGAATGCATTTCCTGTAGTTGCAAACAATGCATAGGTAAATTATGCAATGTATTATTAATGCAAAACCACAGCAGCTAAAACGTAATTAATTACCATTTTACTTTACAGCTATAGTTTGTCACATGACTAGTCTTAAATTAAAGGTAGATTTACTTATGAAAATATTCCATGCCAAGGCATCTCGGTTATTAATTAATCATTAAAATAATGAGAACAAAATAGTATTTAGGTTTTTTTTATAGAGACCTTCCATAGTAAGTACTTTCTTCATTTCATTTCATAGGTGAAACCTTGAGGTTTGGAAGTTTGATCGATTGTACAGATTCTATGAACTCTAATAACCAGTATTTTACCAAGCTTTGGCTGGTCCTCAAGAGAATGGCAATGTGAAGATTATTATTAGAATTTGCTGTATTAGATTTCCAATAAATATCTCCAAGCGATTGTCTACAACTTCTGGTTCGATGAAACATGACACATGAGACATTAGTTCTATCTCATCACATAAAACATTGGAAAAATATTATTTAGACAAACATGAGGTGCGTATATACATATATCATATTTAATAGAGAGCTCTGAGAATTTCACTGCTGTGTTTAGAAACCATTTTGACAGAAGCTGTGCTGTTCGGTTAGCCTGCTTGCCAGCTTAACTTGAAAATACACCTGCTAGGGATTCATGACTGCTTTAACTTTGTACGCCTAATAATATGGTTGAATTTCTGCAGGGAGAACTATGTTAGCAGTTAGTCAGGTCTAAGATCACGAGTTAAGCTTTGGCCTTGGACAAGAATGTAGGCATTTGTATCTAGAGGGCAAAATCTGTTTCAGCAAGAGGTGTACGTTTGGAAAAAGAAAAGTAATAAACAGTATTTATATAATGATAATATTATAATTATTTTATTTATGATTTTATCTGTGGCTTCAAATATCTCAAATGCATCTGAAATAAATGTGATAGTAGGACATACTGAGATGTTAATAATTTTCAGTGTGGGCAGGATGACATAACTGGTAATTTTAGTCTTCATCCGAGATTGTCAGCAACCCTAAGGAGTGCACAGAAGACCACAAATAGAATCTGGAACATGGACCTACTATAACTGTTTCTCTCTAAACCAGCAAACAAGGAGTTAATTGTAATGTTTATCACTGCTTGCTACTTGTATCCAGCACTCATACAATACTGATTGTCACATTAACAGGTGTTGGTTTATTTTTATAAGCAGAGATACAATATAGCATGCTAATAAAATGCCAGTACTGCTCTAACTGACTAAAACAGTTCTAACTGTCCTAAAACTTGGAAGTGCCTACACACTAAAGAGTGGCAACCACGGCTACTATCAACTGATTGGCAAAGCCAAACCTAAGACTACTACATTCACTACTATATAACCCTCTTGACTGATCATGTCAGAAACCACAGGATTAAATCCAGTGACTCTGAGCATGGGAGATCAGTCATCTGCCCATGTCACTGCCAAGATGCTCTGCGATCACTGAGATTCCTGTCTCCAAATATCCAAAGGCACCCTTGTTCAATTTCTGACACACTTATGGCTCATCTTGTAAACAGGGGCTTTTATCCGCCAGAGCTACCCCCAACAACTCTTGCTGGAGCATTTGTTGTTGTTCCTGGTGGCTGCACATGCTGCTATTGTATTCTTGGCTCTGGACTCCAATTACATGTTTCTCTTACTCCTTTGGTACCTCATTTAGATCTGCTGTTATCTGGTTATTGACGCTGGATCGTACTTTGCTTATATCTATGTTTAATCCCTTGTACCATGTTTTGGCCTGATTGTGTATGAACTCATTATCCTGACTCACTATCCAGGGACATTTCAATCATGGTCACAGGTGGCAATTGCGACCATGCCAGCCACTCTAGGAGACCCGGGCGACCCCTGCAACTACTTAGCTGCCCTTTTAAAGTTGCTAGGTTTGGGTAATGCTAGATATTTTTAGGGTTGCTGGTCTCTCTACCACCCCATGGACGTAAGATGCTTGCCTGCTTCTGCCTATCCTGTGGCTCAATTTGGCAATCAAGGGCCTATAAATACTCCTAGCTCCTTCCTAGAGCATTATGTTGGTGGTCCTGTTTCTATCCTGTGGAGGATTGAAGTGAAGTCCATGGATTCTGGATGGACTTTTACATTGAACCTGGTTTTCCCCTTTGTACTGCAAATGAATGTGTGTATTTGCATGAGTGTGTGTGTGAGTGTGTGTATTAGCATGAGTGTTTATGCTTTTGGAGGAGTTTATTTGTGTAAGTGTGTAAGCACGAGTGTGTAAGTGTGTATTAGCATGAACTTGTATATGTAAGTCTGTGTGTGTATTTTTAAATGTTTGGGTTAGTATGAATGTATATGTGTATTAGCATGAGTCTATGTGTTTTAGTTGGAGTGTATATGTGTAAGAGTTTGTAAGCATGAGTGTGTATGTGACAGAAAAAGTGGACATTTGGCAATATAGAAAAAAACAAAATATATCTATTCACTCACATATTCCTCAAAGATTCTACTTATATCACAGGTGTGGAGTAGTAGGATATCAATGCCTTAGGGAGGTTTCACCAGCTTCAACTCCAGCAGGAATATATTCCTTCCAAGGAATGCAAATGATGGGATCTAAGGAACTCCTGAGTCTGCCTACCCCATACAGTGTCCTGAGCAAGCATATATCCCTGTGCAGAGACTCCCATGTTACCCAGTACCTGCAGTCATAACAGATCACAACCTACCCTACTATCACTATCAATGTCTCTGTTACCTCTTCCAACATATTTAACTTCACATGAAAGCTGCCCTAACACTAATTCTTCACACTAGCTTGTGTGCTCCCTAAAACTATCCTCATTAAGTTTCCCCATCCCTTGCATTTTGTCTTTAACGGTACTCTTATACCATAGATGACCTTTGTGAAGTATATTTTACATCTTATATTTGATGTACAATTTTATATTGTTAAATATAATTCATTAGTTCAAAAAAATTAACAGCATGCATCTTAATGCTATCTGTTATTTAAGAAAATCATATTTTTTCATACTTTGGTTGGCATATGCACTTACTCTATGCACTTTGCTTGATATTTGTATAATTATATTAATTGGCATGTTATAATCCCATGATTTTATGCTAAACAGGTACGCAACATGCCTTATAGACACTCGTCTCAGCTGAACAATCTTCTATCACTTTTTTTGTTTAGAACAAAGTGTAGAGATCAAATTTCCCTGGAGAAGTATATAACCTTTTGCGTTATATTACGTTGGGTCCTGGAGAGAGGGAAAGAATAGGAAGCATTTGTTTAGTGTCGTATATTCTAAGTAGAAAGTCACGCATGCTAAAATTGAGAACAAATTTTAGAGTACTTACCTCAAGTGCTTGATAAAACTTACACAGTATGAAGCTAATTAAAACTATTGTAGGAATATAAAGCAGTGTGATTTGACCACTAGGGCTGCATGGAAATATCAAATTAAAAATGTTTCATAGTGGTTCGATGAAGAATATTTTAATAAAGTGCACAGGGTAAAATGTGGCATAATTTGGTGACCTTTCTATCAGATGTGTTATCTTGTAGAGATTATGCCTACAAAATAGGAGCACACAATGAAAATGCCAAATGAGTGTCAATGTCTCCGCGTACCGAGAGGAGAGATTGGATCAGTGTGTTTTTACAACAATGGTCTAATCAGCACTGCAGTACTTAGCAGCCCTTTTACTGTGAAATCCTTTTATATTATCAGTGTATAATTATGAACTAAGCCAAAGTGAAGAGTTTAAAAGCAATAGGGACATGGCATAACGCTGTAACAAAGCAAAAATATATCAATATAAAACAGAAACTGCAATAAAGAATAGTTAGTATCAAACACTCAAAACATTTTGAATGGTTAATCATTACTTAATATTCTGAATGTAGACCTTTATAATGTCAATTCTAAAAGTTCAATACAAAGAACACATTTTCATAGAACTTTGACACTTTTCTACTTGCTAATTTCATTTTTTCTTTTGTGTTGTGGTGGATAATTGACTATTTTATAGACTTATTTACATGGATCTTGTCTCCAAAGTGCCAGGTAGCAAATATGCACATCTCTAATATAGTTACTTAAAAACGAATTTGGCAGAATGGGAAAAAAAGCAGAAATCTTTTTTTAAAACAACGAAAAGAGTATGGAATAGTGAAAGCATCTAGACTCTCACTGTGGTCTCTCTAGTAGGGTTCTGTGTTATTTTGACCACTGTTTATATGTGATAAACAAACATAGCTAACATAGAGACCATTTTTCCTGATGTAGAGATTTAGACTTAATGTAAGACAAGACCAAGGACTAATTAGATCAGGAAAAAGAGGCCGACTAGATAGTCTTATCTGCTCACAAATTCTATTTTTCTAAGCGAATAAGCCAACACTTATTTGGTTGTCCCAGTAGGCACTGGTCCCTTGGTTGGTGGCCTACTGGGACAACCAAGATAGGCGGACAGATTTGGAGGGTGACTGAATAATACAGAAGGAATGAATAATTATGAATATCTATACAATTTCTAATAGTGTTGTTTGCAATGGAATTAGCCTAATATAATAATGCTTTAATAATAATAATAATAACCGCTTTCTAGATCATTAACCACACAATACTTATAAGAAGAAAAATTATTGGTATGAAACTAGTAAATCTTAGAAAAATGTATTATTGATCAGCTGTAGAATATATATATATATATTAATGTTTAAATATTAACATTTCTATTTCTGAAAACATTTTCACTTTACAGCATGTTTTCACACGTGCCTAAAAGAAATATACAGTATATATACTTTATGTTCATATTTGTTCAGAACTAATATTGTTTAAGATAACACATTTCAAATGGCCAGGCAGTGCTAGGAGCCTAAGAAAGATACGGTAATGATAACACTAAAATGGTTAAATTCAGGTTACTTTAAGTATTCATCAATATAATTTATGTTATGAAGAATTTCCAAATAAACTTTTTATTTCACCCCAAGAAATTCATGGTAATAAGAATCTAAAACCAAGCTCTCTCTTTAGACGTACACAGGAACGATCTGTCAAAGTGGTTGCTTCAGGAGAAGAACGAGAATGTACAATCAATATGTAATGGCGCAGAAACTAATAGCGTTAAACACATTAGGTGGCAATAAAGGGTTTGTTATAAAAGACAGAGTCAAGGGTAGGGCACAGGTACAAGACTATTTTTTTTTAGAAAGAATTGGAATAGTGACTTCCGTAAATAGTTTAATGTTGTGGAACCATAGCTCAACTAATCAATGAGAAAATACTGTAGTAATTATTTTATATGTTTCTGCCGTCCTAAGTTTACTGTTTCTTTAGTTTTCATGAATGAGGTGACCAAGGTTTCATAAAAATATTATATAATTTCACCTTTTTTGTGGTAACTCCCTTAGGCAAATATATCTTGAATGTATACCCTGTATACAGCAATATCTGTGCTGCTGGGATTAAATGCATAGCAAATGCTGTGCTAAATATCATTAGTTAACACAGATTTTTCCATTTTCACAAAACTTATTGTGTTATGTTGGGCCCCTGCATGCTGCACAAATGTTTGAAGCACATTCTTGATCAAACGTGATGTTGTTTCTTACAACTATATATATATATGCCTTATCTTGTTTGATCTTGCATTCTGTTTTGAATTCACTTTTTATCATCAATTGTGCTAATAACTATTGGTCAGTGCAAATGCCAAGCCATGTATAGATATAAACATTACAGTATAGTATACAATATATCAGACCTTGTAACTTCCATAAATGTTTCCAGCATATAAATTAGTTTAACTTGATGCTTATTGCAATAACTATAGTTGTGTGATTATATGCTTTTTTCCACCCAGTTTTGTACATAGTATGACAGCTGTTAACGTATTGTTGAGAATTTGTGCAGATGGTGGGTTTTACAAACAGGTCTCTTCACATGTAAATGCCCAGCTATTTTTTTCTATACCTTACATTCCTTGGTATAGATTTGTTGTAAACTCTATTTATATACTTAATAAACTTGTATAAAAATATTGTATAACATTAATATGTAGTTGACTCCCCTTTGCATCTATAACAGTTTTTACTCTTCTGGGAAGGCTTTCCACAAGATTTTGGAGTAATTCTGTGGGATTTTTTGCCTACGAGAAGGCCTTACTCGAAATCTCCATTCTAGTTAATTCCAAAGGTGAGGTCAGGGCTCTGTGTCGGCCAGTCAAGTTCTTACACAACAAGCTCATCCAATTATGTCTTTATGGACCTTGCTTTGTCATGACCCACAGTCATGCTGGAAGAGAAAAGCATCTTCCCCAAACAGTTCCCACAAAGTTGGAATCATAGCATTGTCCAGTATGTCTTGTTATACTGAGGCATTAAGATTAAACTTCACTGAAAGTATGGGGCACAACCCCTGAAAAACAACCTCATATCATTATCCCTCCTCTACCAAACTTTACAATTGGTACAATGCAATTGGGCAGGTAACGTTCTCCACCAAACCCAGACTTGCTTATCAGACTGCCAAACAGAGATACATAATTCGTCACTCCACCAGAACATGTCTCCACTGCTTCCACTAATCAATTAGATGTTTCCATAAAAAGTGGATGCCTTCTTTTTGAAAAATAAAATAAAACCTAAAGGTTAGCTCTAGCAGATGCATAATATAGAAATATCAGAAAATCCAAAATTGTGACAAAAAAACATCAGAATTATTAATAAAATGTACTCCTTGTTTCTAAAATGCAATGTTTTGTAACTTGTCATTGGTTCACCTGTGAGGCTGCACGAGATGATCTGCTGGTCGGTTTTGAAGATTTAGGATTTATAGTATAAGCTAATTACTTATTATTACTTACTGGTCTTCAGGAGACCAGGCTGGGTGTATTCATAAATAGTAGAGGGAATGCCTTAAACTACATTCAACCTTTATCAACTCAACTATATTAATATAATTATGAAATCATAATTATGAAAATGAAATTAAACAAAGGTCCCTAGGACACCCTATAAACTTAGGGGAGGGGTATTTTTTCCCCATTAGCACATAGAGCCAAGCAATGTCTCATTCACCCCCCATGCCATGCTCAGTAATATGGGATGGTTAAATGTGATGAGGCAGGGAGTATAATCATACTCATCCCCACATAGATACATATATATAAGTTCATTTGACTTAAGTCAAGTCATGCCAGTTGTTATTGCTTAACCTGACTTGTAGTGAACAGACTCCATTAGATAGTGATTACCTTTCTTGTCTACAAGTTCAATTTTAAAGACTTATGTTCTTTAAAAAAATGATGGCCAGTTCTTGGTGTATATGAGCAGCTACAACAAGCAATATACAGTAATATGTAATCTGTTCGATTTCAATTACATGACTCATGACACATTTCATGTGATATCAAAGTAGTCTACTTGTAAAGGAAATTAGCAAATGTTAAACAACAAAGACATAGAAAAAAAACCTTCTGTAAACTACAAGTGTGTTGCTTGATTTTAACGGTTCTTGTTGTTTTCCAATTAGAAACCCCTGCCTCCGCAAAACTGCTTTTATTGTGTTTTGTATGCATTAGTAAAATTGATGCGCTCAAGAGTTCTTCAAACTGAATTATGCAAAAGTATAATGTATTGCATCTGTCTGCATTGCAAAGTATGAAGTGAGAGTGAGAGAATTTCTGAAAACTTGGAAGGCAAAAACTAATTAGGTTTGGCAAGCTTTGAAAAGAAAGTAAACCACAGCTTGGCAAATGCCTAGTAAACGCTACAGTGAATGTAGGAACTCTGATTGCTGCCTCCTGGCACCAATTATACAAAACTATTAATTTGTATGTAATTTAGACCAACATAATTATTCAAATTCAAAATCACTGTTATCTTTGCATAATGGAGACAATTCTTTTTTTGCTTTTATGGCTGAACTCCTTGGAATATACTAGGATGTGTGATCTGAATGGGAAGTTTAACCCTAGCAATCCAGAAAAAAAAATATATTGCTAACAGGTATATATAAATCAATCAAATAGGCAGGTGGGTCTACTTTCTAAATGTGGCACAGTCATGGAATGCCTTCTTTGCTACAAGCCAGTTTATGAAATTTCTGCCTTGGTAGATCTGCCCTGGTCCACCGCTAAGTGCTATTATTGTGAAGTGGAAGTACAGACACCCCCTTGCTTCGTGGGGGGTCTGGCTTTATTTTCAGTCTAGTTTGAATGGCTTTTTACAGTAGATCTGTCATTAGTATGGGATACTTAACTATGGATATTTTTCATATCTGCTATTATACTATCTCCAGGTTGATTCCTAAGCTGTAAAATAGAATACAGGAGACTAAATAAATGAGATAAATTCATGTTTTATTTAAGGAGCCACACCATGTGCCCCAAGTATCAGCTTAACCAATATTTAAATGCAAAGGTATACATGCATACAAAAAACAGAAAGTAAAATATCAAATACCAAATTACCATGGCATTAACATCATAATTCTTTGCAACAAACTATGGTAGGCCCTATATCAGGTGAAAGTCAGGTAATGTAAAACGGTAGGCCCTATATCAGGTGAAAGTCAGGTAATGTAAAGATACTTCTGAGGAATGAATCTCATAAAACCTTATAGAAGCTTTAAAATGAAAGTAGCAAGGATATTGTTAAAAACAATCCATCATTAAGATGAATGTCAGGGCACCTTTTGAACAATTCTGGCAAAGACTCATCAATCTCCATGTCTTGGTTGATGGCGATATAATAATCCACTAAAAGCTCATTTTTCAGCAGAGTGACCATCATTAAGGAAGCAGCTTTACTGTCAGTAACAAAATAATAAAAAAGTTGTCATCATGTTTTGCGAAGTAGAAGAATGTTAAGGAAAAACAAACCTCCGGAAAAACAAACCTCCCGAAATATGTAATACACAATTTAGCATATTATAGGTCACATAAAACAAAATGGAGTCAGGTCCCTCTTGTTTTCTTTAAAATCATATAAATCGTTATATTCTTTCTTAAAGTAAGAAGTTCTTGGTGAAAGTAGATGGATTATCAGGTATGCCCTAATTAAAGTAATAGTGAAGTCAGGAATAAAAACTGTTTATGTCCATGAAGGCTGTGGAATGTGGAATGTTAATTTCTGAAATTAAGTATTATATTTTAGGGCAAATTGTAAGATTTATTTTTCCTATAATATTAATTTTGTTCACTGCCCATTTTGTTCGTGTCCACATTCACTCTCACTCACTCTCTCATGCTCTCTAAATGTTTCCCTATCTTCTCTGCTCACCACTTCTGGTTTCACATTATCTTCTTTTTCATCTACTATCTTTAATCTTATTTCTTTTTTCTCCCTTCTATCTTCAATCTGCTATCTTCTGTCTGCATCTCCGTTGACATAATCCAGCGGGAATATTCCCCCGATCCTCCAATCAGGGGAGAGGACGTCATATAAAGTGCCTTCATTTTGCCCTAACTTGAACAAGACCAATATAGAGGCACTTGCATTGGCTTCCTCTCCCAGATCCTCCAATTGGGGGAAAGGTCATCACCGAAAGCACTGTAATTTTGCCCTTACTTGAACTTGAGGCAATATGGCAGTACTTGTGGTGAAGTCCTCTCTCTGATCCTCCAATTGAGACAACAACACCATTTTCCTGTAACTTGAACTCAGGGCAATATGCAGGCGCTTGTGGTGGCTTCCTCTTCTCCAACTGGAGGATTGGGGAGAGGACATCACCACAAGTGCCACCATTTTGCCCTCAGTTCAAGTTAGGGCAGAAGCGGAAGTGGTCAGCAGAGAACATAGGGAAACATTTAGAGGTCATGGGAGTGTGCTCGAGAGTGAAAGAGTCATAGAAAGTGTGCCTTAATGGGGTCCCTAAAATCATGGTTGAAAATTATGAGCATTTTGCTTTGTTTTTTTTTTTGTGTGGGGTCTGGCATTGTTTTCTGGGGCTTCCTACGAATCAATAAATTTGCAATTCAGACGAATCCAAATGCCCAAGTCTAGTTTATTTTAGGAGTGTTTTAGAAATTTGGGAAATTTCTAATATATCATCATTTATTTTTAAGGCTAATTAAGTGGTAAATATAGCTGTTATATTTTAAACAGAGGTGAATTTTCTTTTCTTTGATATTTAGAAAACAAAAAATGTATTCCTTTTTGGGGAAATATTATTTTTATTGCATATAAAGTCTTATGAGAACTGCAGCTTATAACCCACAAATAGCAGTAATGCTACAACAACAAACTGTAATTGTAGGATATTCACCGTTGTAGTTAGCCATTGTTTTCATCTATTAAAAAGCTCAATAATAAGTTGCTGAATTGCATCTACTGTGTGTTGAAGGAGCTGCTGTGTTGTTTTTTTGTTGCTGTTTTTGTGTAGGCTACCCCAACTTCTTTAACTCCAAACATCAATATCAAGTACTTAATTCATTAATGAAGCTTGTGACAACTAAAGCCAACTTAAAATCTAATGTAAAAAATACATAACCTTGATAACAGTGAGTTGATTTAATTGGTTAAAGAAACGCTGGACAGAAACATTTGCAGAAAACACATTTGCCTTCCACACACTCATCAGCTAATAATGATGGTAGAAATCCTTAAGTGTTTTCAGGAGTGAAAACAAGATTTTGTAATACTTGCTAAAAACCGTAATGTTAAATTTGCATTTCTGTAATTATTGACTGAGAAGAATTTGTAAACCAATTATGGGTTTGGTTACACAACTGATCTTGCTTTACATTCTTAAAACATATTCTTCGGTCATCTAATAAATATTCCTAGGTTGTATCTATATGTTGCAGGGTCACCGTACCCAAGGCTGAGGTCAGTACCCTCATACGGAAAGCTCCTGCTATGCATGGATCAGTCAGACCACAACTCGTGCAGTAAAACAAGAACAACTTTTATTACAAACACATAGAGCTCATATAGAGCCGTCATTCTATCAACATTCCTTTATCCCAAATCCCATCAAGGGATACAATGGGTTTCCCTCCATCTGTGTTATCCCCCCTGTAGTGAGCCTGCCGCCTGGGCAAACAGGCCTATGCTGGCCGATTAAGAGCTCCAGCCAGGTTACCCGATTGTCCCTTTGAAGGACCGGAGCTGCAGCCACGTTCAGTCTGGCTATAACTTAAAAACATCCTATAAAATATTACCGGGCCATGGGATCAGAAACAGGACACAGACACGCTCCATGACTCGGCTAAACCGCACACGAATCCCCAACAAAGACCCTCACACAACAAAACACTTTGTGCAAACTGTCCCCAGACAACCCGACCCAGAGTTCCATTAAAATGTCTGTCTCTGCTCAGGGGAACTCCAGTTAACCTGGCCCTGTCATACTATACAACTAGATGAAATATATACTTGTCATAATTAACCAATAGATAAACCGAACACAGGGACCAAATCATAACAGACTCAAAGTGACATTAACAGAAGAAGTAAATTACAAGAACCATTCTGCAACTGAATTAAAATTGTATGTTATTATTAGGAATAATTATTCTTTAATAATACTAATAAGCAAACCAATTACACGTTAGATTAATTAGTATCTAAATTAAATTTACTTGCTAAGCACGTTTTATTCGTTTCCACATAAAAAAAACTCATACAATTGAATATGCAATTAATTTACTAGTCCAACATCAACATAAATTTAAGGGCCCTACAGAGAGTAGGAAAATGAAGCACAGAAAATTATATTTACGAATGAAAAAAATTGCATTCAGTACATGTTGAAAAAAAGATTCGTGTTTCTGTAGACAATGCGGATTAGTTCTGCGAGTGCCTTTGGGGGTCATCATAAACACAGTTATATGAACATGAACAAGTACTACAGTGACGTTTAAAGACACTTATTAATTGTTCTTACCTTAAATTATAAGACGGGCATTGTTAAGCAAATGGATCCTTGCAGGGATATTCATTTTTTTTTACTGTGGTGGAGTTAGGTAAAGGAGAGTGAATTATATTTAGAGTTCAAGTCATGAAAGAAAAAGCATACTTCTGAAAACCATATGGCTTGTGGATTCGACATTGTAATAATAAATCTTATGTTTTCTTTCTTTCAACTGTTCAAAGTTTTGCCTATAAAGGTATATACTTATTTAGCCCCAAATCCCTTGCAATTCTCTTCTCTGTTTTGACATAAAAGGTCATAGATGAAGGTAGATTTCCGGAAGGAAAAACGGAAAAATGTTGTTAGGAGTCATGAATCTTATGTTATAGACCAGGAGGTATGCGTGAGCATGTGCAGTTGGGTATGCAAATGTGCATCTGAGTATGTGCTTGTGTACTTGAAAAAAAGGTTTATAATAATGTTTGGAGTTCTTGATTCAAGAGCCTAGCTGGAAGAAACAGGTAGACTTTTCCTTGTATCTTCAGAGGTGCTTTTCGATAATGAAAGAACCAGATCTAATTTATTTTTATCAGCCCATATTGATATTTTGCTGGGGGTGTAGAACAACAATCTCCTTTAATCTTTGCCAGATAGTAATCTGGCATGACCATTCTGAAAGTCAGCACTTTTCTCCTCTCTGGTGTGTGGTCAGGGCTTACAGTAAAGGTTTTAACACGTGTACTCAAAAGACTGATTCTGACGTATATGAGCTACATGACAGCTTGATAGTTTTAGGGAATGTTCTGGTATTATTTCAGCTGCTGTCATTATACACTTCTTTGTCTGGCAGTATCATTGTAAGAACATCCACTTTAACTTCATTTGTATAATTAAGAAATAAAATAGGCTTATTTGTCAGATGCTGCATATACAAATTTTTCAAATGTTAAAAAAAATCCTGTTTTACAATACTTCCTTCTAGACCTGTACAATTATGTAACCTGCGATATTGTTGAATACATTAAAAACACTTAATTTGGATCATACCTGGAAATATTTATTAATACATAATTGTTTCATCTGTAATATCATTGTTTCAAGAAAGCCCCAGGCGAGAGTATGGAGCAGGAGGGGTGCATGACTGAGGGGACGGCAGGCAGCCCTCTCCCCCTCCTTTTTTCCTGTGTTACAGAAAATTTGTTTAGTTAGTTTAGGGGCTGTCAGTCAAGGAATGATCGACAGCCCTGAGCTAGTGGTGATAGGAGTGTGTCATCCTAGTGGGCTTTGGGGTGGGTGCCACTATATAGTTGGGAGCCCACCCCATCGTGGTGCACAGGCCCTCGGCCTAAGTGCAGGACGCTCCTTGGGCGGGTGCCTTGGTGAATCCAGTTGTGACAAGGGCTGCCGTGCATGGGACGCCGGTGGTCTCTACAGTGTTACGGCTTTATGCCTGTGCCAGCTGGGTCGGTGTTTTTTACAGTTTTGTAAGTGGTTGTTAACAATTTAGGTGTTGGCACTTTGTTTTAGTTGATAGTTATATTAAAGGGTTGCACGTGTCACAAGTGGGTCAGATGGTGCAGCACGTGCATTGCCATATTATATCATGTTTATAATGTGCTTTCAAATATTGTATGTTTCTACTATAATAAAGTTATTTTATCTCTGTGTCACATTGTGGAAGGCGAAAGCGGACTGCACCATGGCCAAAATTTTCCATAGTTTACTTTATCATAAAGCATTATTATATTGCCTTTGTGTTTGTGTATTTATTTGGGGGAAAGAGGGTGCTGCATTGATGCTACCTCAGTCATGAGAATTAGTTCTCCAGCTTTGCATTTAAAAGTTTTATGTGACTCACCTTATGTTTTCTCCTAATATTGTATCACATTGTAATATGTATCACATTGTAATGCTTCCAAGTGTCATTATTGCTCTAAATGTTTACATTTTTGGCTTTCTTGTTTTTTTGAAAAAGGGTAAACGTTGTTTCCGATGCACAAAAAAGCTTTGTTGCTTTAAATTATTTTTAAAATCTATATCTCCAAAACAATTACACTGATGGAAAAATTAAAAGAAAAAGCTATAGGTATTTGTACTACATTCATTTGTTTATGTGAAAGTTTGTGTTTTAAAAACGGTTCTCCATGAAGTCTAAAGACTGCTGCTGGTGCATGGTCTTTAATTATCTGGTCACTGATTTTCTTATAGACACAAATACTTATCCCCCAAATATATCCTCTCCCCTGGGCCAACTTTAAGCAACCCAGTGCACCTGTCCCTCCACTCAGCCCAACAGAATGTGCAGCTACCAACACAGACACTCCCACGAATGCATCATTTGCAGTTGTTGTGGTGCCTGGCATATGACCTCATATCCTGACACTCTCCAGCAGCAGGTGGTGCACAGAACCTGTGTGAGGAGGCAATAGAAGTGGTTCGTGCCAGCAATTGCACAGTATACCCATGGACTATGGTTGTGGTTTAGAGGTCCAAGGGATAGCTGCAATGGGTTCCTAAGGTAAGCCTTGGCATGGGGCATCTGCACATTTTCCCTTATATTAAAGACAGCCTTGGCTTACTCTCATGTAAACTAACAAGGAAAATGTAATGACATTGTTTGGTAGACGCGAGTAAGACTGTGAAATATTTGAAAACAAAAATAATGGACTCCTACCTTCTTGCAACATTGAGTCAGATTGAGTCAGAAGAGCAAATCTGGTGAAAAGTTATATATTTGTTGGGCAATCAGTAGGCACGTCACACTGGTTGCTATGGTAATTGTTCCATATATAGAACTTTGTTCCAGGAATATTTTTTTTAACATGACTCACTCTCATTCAATAGAGCTGATCTGTCCAGCACATGGTTCCCAAACCAGATATTTTGAATAAAGCCATTACAAAAGCCAGTAGCCTACCTGAAAGCAACTGGATTGAAGGTCCTTGCAAAAATATAAAAAAAAGACTATTTATTCATTCATATACACAGATTGTGAATTAGCATTCCATGGCATGTCAAGAACAGCACATTCCAATTACTTAAAAGGGTTTGTTTAACTGACAGTTATCCATGCCAGTTTAATAAATGAAGAATGTGCAGTAAAAAACTTTGTAAGTTCTTTACCATGCATTCCTAAAAAAGATGCTCTATACGTATGGTTAATTTCCCCTCTGTTCTATAAAAAATAAGCTGTTTTTACTGGTGTTCTGTTAGTGACTTTGCTTTGTAGTGAGTGTATGCTCATCAGTTTAAACAGAACAATAAGAGCTTGGTAATATGATTCATTAAAAAGTAAACTCTTCCCTATCTATGCACAAGGAGATATGCTGAGGAAAATAAGGTCATTTTCTCTTTGAGCTTGATTATAAAATTGAGCTTGAATACCTGATATGTATCTGCTTGCTCCCATTTGAGCCTATTGCTTAGAATGTGATTGACAGAATAAAGTAAATGAAGACTACTTTTTCACTTATTAATATAATATGAACTGTGAAAAGATTACAGTCCCATTTACATAACCTGAGATGAAAGGAGGTGAAATACTGTAATTATCTTTTCAAGCTAAATTTGAACTGCAGTTTAAAATTAACCTATGCAAATGAAAGGTTAAACCCAAGTAAAGTGGCGTGTCTGTAAAAGTATTTTTTGCTAGTAGGGTTTTGTGGCCAGGCGGTTAATTACTCCTTAATACCAAGACAGCCATCTATATTCGAGCACAGACACAAAATAATATTAAAATATTTTATTGCTAAGCTTGTTGTACTGAGTTGAAATGTGACTTACAAGCTAATGTTAGGTGAATGGGCCATATCTAAGATGTAATGGTGTTAATTTAAAATGAATTGGACTATGTTGTACTTTGATCAAAGTTTATACTGCCATTTTATTGATATTGGCATGTTGTATAATGAAGAAATATATCGTAAATTATTCTTGATGTATGTAAACAGACACTATTGTTGGTGTGTCACATATAAAATTAATTTATTAATTTTTTTTTAATAATTAATTAAAATATGTGTGACCGATGTGTGATTTTATAGATATTCCGGGTTTATATGGTGGAATATGGTGCTAATACTATTTTTGGTCCATTTTACACAGTTCAGTCAGTGGATGGTTTGTACCATTACTCTTGGTCTACTGTACCAAAATTGTTCTGGGTCTATCAATTGAGGTTATTTTTAAAAATCAGTAAATAAAATACAATTAAAATATTCTGTAAAGAAATGTACTGTTCAAGAAAGAATACAAAAGTTTCCACATATATAAATGTAATGTATGCCAAAAAAACTAAAAAAAAACCACATTCCAGTAGCTTATTAGCAAAATATAATACATGACAAATATGCCTTTTTCCATCTTTAGTGATCTGCATTTGCCATAGTTTAAGCCATGAGTTTCTCATAGGTCTGGCATGGTCTCCAGTGGGCCAAGTATACCTATGAACTCTTTGGGTTTTGGGGTTGCCACAAAGTTCCCAGGTATACTTACTGGGCCGAGTGAACAGATGTTCATGTTTATGTTCCCTAATTGAGATTCAGTCCCTTGGTTTATTTTGAAAGTGTGTCCTGAAAACCACCACTTTTCAGCCTAAAGCTGAAACTTATGTGAAAATTGCCCAGGTCTTTCCCTTGCATTAAACGTTAAAAAAAGGTATATAGCACAGTCAATTACATGTTATTGAATCATTTATTGAGTATTGTTGAATACCACCCTTAAATAATATATTTACAATAACAAATGTTAGCAAGATAACATTTGTGAAAAAATGAAAAACTCATATTTCTATTAAAAAATAAAATGGACATCAATGTATGTCTTAAAGATTTAGGCCTGATCTGATGGTAACTAATACCTTCCAGGGTAGGACCTAGCAATTAAAGTGCAAGGTAACTCTTCCAGAAAGCTCTTCTAGATCTCAGAGACCTGACATTAGAGCTTAAGCCTGAATAACATTAAAAAGTTCACAGCCAGACATTATAGCTAGGGCAAATTTTAAATGAGGCCTAATACCTTATTTAAATGGTTGCCATTTACACAGAGATAACCCATAGTGCTCACCATTTGAGGATTTTATACATCCTAAAATCCTCAGGATTTCACATTATATGCAATGTAAGTGAATTTTATAATGTTTATAAATTGTATGTATATTAATATATGATTTAACACATTGAAAATATTAAGAAACAAAAACAAAAATGAAATAATATAACACACTAATATAATATAAATTACTGTACTAAATACTTTAAAGTTATAAAAAAAATCTACCCAATTTTCTCTAATAATTCATTTTAACAGCATGAAACATAATAAAGTTGCATGAAGCGCAGTAGAATATGTGTTGAATCCATTAACAAAGTTAAGAAATACATTTACAGAATTAAATACCAAATGAGTATAATGTAATCATTCAATTTTGAAACTGCTGGATTTATGAATATATTCAATTATTCATCATTAACAAACACAGTACCACAAATTAAATTGTACTTCTACTACGTGGTTCCTTCCTTGTTGAGGGGACACTAGCTTTTCAGCATGAGGATACATCCAGTGGGTAACACATAATCCTAAAACACCCCTATCTATGAATGTATACTGTGTGAGATATAAACTGCTTTGTCAAGTCTGCTCTTGATCATAAAATATTAGACATATTTAAGAGCATTTAGTAACAGGTCCCAAGTGTCTACAGGACCAGGATGCTGTGGAGAGTCTTTAAAACCTAGGGACCTCTTGAATCACAGAAACTGCAAGGACCAGGGGAGGGCTGGCAGGCTACAGCCTGGGGTCAAGTCTAGTCAAGCGACCCATTGCGCCATCGAATCAGCCCACCATCCATGCGCATCTTTTCCTGATTTTCTAACACATGTTGATGTAATGTGATGGGGAGTATGTAAGTACACTAAAAAAAGTCTTCATACACGGGACACCTGAAGCCACAATTTAACACAACTAATCCTTTTTAATAAAATATGCAGGCTGAAATAGATTAAATAACACAAAACCTTCACTTTTCTGCTCACTGATTTGTGGGCCTCGAAAGTTTGGTCCTTTAAAGTGACTATAGTTCAATTTATTCCTACGGAAAGTAAAGTGCCAGGAAACAGATGATCAAATACACACCAGGAGAGGCTCTGCCACACAGACACCCAAACACACACACCATTGAACTGGCTTCTGCCACACCAACACCCAAACACACACATCCAGGACAGGCTCTGCATCACTGACACCTAAACACACACACCAGGACAGGCTTCTGCCACACCGACACCACACACCAGGACAGGCTCTGCCACACTGACACCCAAACACACACACACCAGGAGGCTCTGCCACACCAAACCCAAACTCACACGCGCACAAGGACAGGTTCTGACACACTGAAACCCAGACACACACACTAGGACAGGTTCTGACATCCACCAGATGGGCTAAGCTACAACAATAATAAAAAAAATAAAAAAAAAGTATTTTTCACACATTGTCGTTGACCCCCCTTTTGGTGTTTTTGCCACCTTTTGTATAATGGCCCCAGTAGCTACCCTTGTGTATTGAGGTCACCAGCATAAATAAAATGCTGCCCTGCAGTATGAGGGATGTATATCTGACTAGTTTGTTCCTTCTATACATCCCCCATGCTGCAGGGCAGCATTTTATCTGGGCTTGTCAGCAAAATGGAAAAGCTATATGTGTCCTGGAAAACATGGCCAATGCAGTCACCCTAACGCACCCACATCCTTGTGTATTGCCCCCAGCTAGCCCCACTACCCAGCCCCCCTTTAGTATCAATTTATGTGATGTCCCCCTCTCATGAATTCCCCCCCCCCTTAGCACCCAGATTTCACTCACAGGATCTGCACAACACCCAGAATGGAAGCATAGGACTTCCCACCTTTGCCCCCAAACAACCTGTCTGTGGCGTCCTCAAACAGCCTCCCTGTGCAATGGTATTCATTCATTCATTCGTCACAAAAATTCATTCACTCATTCATATATTCATTTCCTCATTTCCAGATACTAATCATTTACAGATACTCATTCACTCACTCAATCACGCATACCCATTCATACAACCTCCCCACCCCCTCACCTGAACTGCAGATCACTCTGTACCACTCGCAGACTTCTGCAGGAGCCGCTACATCCCTCTGCGATCTTCTCTTGTACCGCCCAGGAAAGCAGGAACGGAGCGGAGTTATGTGACATGACGTAAAGTCACGTGACTCTGCTGGTTTCCTGCTTGTCCTGGGTGGAGCAAGAGATGCTGTTCGCACAGCGAACAACGTACAGGTAAGTGGCAGGGTGTCTCATGGTTAATGCAGGCTTTTGTCCCACGTTTAAGATGTTGGCCACTCGGCCGGCCGTTTTATTAACATTTGCCCCCCTGTCCCTCGTCCCTGGTAGGGACTTGTATGAACTTCTAGAACTGTGCAGAACTTAATATCCAGAATGTTTTCATCCATACTAATATGGCATGGTTTTGGTTTGAGATAATAATTGTAGGTTTAACAAAAAAGTGATTCTGATGATACATTTAATTACAAAAGTGTTCAATTCAGCAGAGAAAGTGGAGCAGTACCTTTATTTAAGTAAACAATCTAGAAATATTCTTTGAGAAAGAAAAAAATATATAGTTTAAAAGTGTCCCCAAGCAACGAATGTCATAACTGGTGAGTCATGTAGACAGACTGTTGAACTATAAGACCATTGTACAGACTTATTCACCGCAAAAAACTTTTACATTTTAGCACTTTTGCTGGGTGATTATATAGGCAAACGGGTAAGTGGGATTCAGGGCCCTCCTAGGCTCACACTTTCCAGCAAGTGCCATCATTTGGCCTAAATAAATGGTGTCGTTGTAGAGGGTGATCCTTTGACCCTTAATACTGCTGGATACTTTTGTATCCAGCAAAAGAGAAAGAAGAAGAAATGTGACAAGTAGAATGAGTATTAATAAGAGATGCAACCAATCTATTTGCAAACATATTTTGTGCTCATTTTATTATATTTTGTAGGATACAATTATATAACCGAATGGATTAATACACATATATTGTATTGGTTTTTGTAGTTGAAACATAACATATGACCCTAGGTAAGTCACTGCTTCAGTTTCTATTAACAGGAGTATAATATCTTTGCTTGTGTACTTTTGTGCTTTAACCCATTGTGTGGTACTAGGAGTACATTACATTTTACTGTGCATTTTTTCCCGTGGGATTGTCTTGAAATGTTTCTGTCACTTCTTCCTATGTCAAAATGTTCCAGAGGAACATTTCCAAATCATGTATCAGACTTCATTATGACATCCTGCAGACACTTTAAAAAAATGGCTGTTTTTGAGCAAGATCCCATAAAACCAGAGAAAGAGACCAGAATCGGGATGCAGTAAAATTCTGTATAGGCTCATTAGCCAAAGCAGGCACAGAATTAACACTTTACTTCAGATATAAGAAAGATTGTCTTTTACAGTTGGAATAAATATATTATGCAGAACAAAAATTCCCCTGTCCAAATGCAATGGTTATTCAACTAGTAAGTATCCTTTTTTTCATGGATAACACCTGTCTATCTGACAAATTCTTCTAAAAGTGCCAAAAGCTGCTTGTTTAGTTAAAAAGGTATTTTCTCCCTTTAAATCATTCTACACCCAGGGCTGTAGAATTATGATCTATTGATACAAATGCACAAATACAGACGATTCTTTGCTAATTCTTTTCATGTATACTCAAATCCAATAATATATTTTTGCATGTTTTATATTATACCATATGGAGGTAAAAGTATGAGAATGGTATATTATCTTGATTTGTGAGACTTTTCATATGCAGTGAATTCCTATCAAATACTTTCTTTTCTCGCTGTGCATAAATTAAAAACAGCAAGGAAAATGTCATATGAAATGAACATCGCACCGAGATTGATGAAAAATTAAAAAAGGCAAATAAACTATATTTTTTAATAGATCGTGACATTAAAGGTGACATTTTAGATGTGCAATTCTTTCTTTAAGCTGCGAATCAAGAACATCGGGTCCCAAAGGACATTTTTGTCTGTTAACTTCTAATTTTGTTTCCAAAACATACTGGCACGTGTTATATTGCTTTGGGTATTAAAATCATGAGATAATTAGGCACCTATTCCCACATTTTCCATGGGATCAGCAAGGTAACATTTTTTCTCTCACAATAAACTCTTATATAAAGCAAAAGTGATCCTACCCGTTCCCCAAATTGAATGAAAATTAAACCTGTAACCACAGAGACTTTAATTTTATCCTTCAAATGGATAGACTATGTCCATTTGATTTTTAAATAGTGGCTAGCATTGTTCTATTAGTACAAAGTTTTTTATGAGGCAGTTTTTGTTTTTGTAAACAATATCACAGAGATTGTTTCAAAATTAATTAGCTTTGGGAACATAATTATATGGAAGACACTAAGGAATATATATATATATATGAGAACTGGACTAAATATTGACCGTTTTAGTGGCAGTATTTGTATAAAGGTCTCTCCGCTTGCACTGAAAGAATTACACAGAATTGTTCCTGCGTTGACATGCACATGAACCCCATTCATGAAAGAAATCATGTGGGACACGCATGTGTGAACTATCCTTGGCTTGACAAGATGGGGAGGAATACAAGTTAGAGCATGGTGCAGTTTAAGCATTCTCCCTCCCTTATCCTTCATTGTCTAGAAGTATAGGTAAGAGTTTCTGGTGGTGGGCTGGTTCAGCTGGTGGTATTGGTGGTGGTTATAAACCCTAATCTTGAATATTCAGGTAGATTCTTGTTTGCCAATTTCTGATAACTGCTTTTTTCATAAGAGCTGGACATAGCCTAAAAAGTAGAATGGCATAGGGGAGACTTTATAAAACAGGGTTTGGCAGGATGGAATAGGACAGTACAAACTTATGACTTTGTGTGTAAAAGATCACGGTTGACCATGCTATATGCACTCCAAAATGCATTAAAAATGTATGTGTATAGTCATGCAATAGACAGTTAAAAAACAATAGCTTTATATTATATTACGGACCTCCTGTATTATTTCAATTACTTTTGTGGAATAACTTTATGTTACTCAAACTTGATTATGTGACATTCACAAGCAATGGTATGGTACTCTGTTAGTCCGAAGAAGGTACCTTTTAGGTCTTGAAAGCTTATGTAACTATACATCTTACTCTATCTATGACATTCCAGCAAGCTTAATAACAACGATTTAGTCTGCAGTCTAGTAGTCAACAGAAAGGGTACTTGACTACATTAAAAGCCTTTCATTAATTTCAATTATATTAAAAATGGGTAAGAAAATGTGTAGGTGTGTCTGACATTTAGTATTTCAGGTAACATTATGATATGAAACATCACCAACGTGTGCTGTTATTGAATGTCATGTACTGTATTATCCAGAACATCTCACATTAGAAATGATGCAACAGATGTGACATTTAGACATTTCTAATGGTTTCAGTTTTAAAAGTCATGATAAACGTCCATACTTCCAAGGCCCAAATTTTCAGGAAACAATCATGATAGATGCCCGAAGCATTAGATATATAAATATCAGTGAAACTATCACCCATGGGAATATTTTGCAGATGCAGTAGATTTGTAACTGAAATAGAATAAACCTGAGAAAATATATGACATATAAATCTTAAACTCTACAGATTATAGAATCCCCAATGAATTCTGCAAAAACAATTGGGGTTACATAGTTATATAGGCTGAAAAAAGACACGAGTCCATCAAGTTCAGCCTTTCCTATATCTGTTAATTAATACCAGTTTGGCTCTTTCCAATTTTGCACCAACCAGGGAAAAAAATCCTTCTTGACCCCAAAATAGCAGTCAGATTTCTCCTTGGATCTATAAGCTGTTTCCACATAATTATATTTTTATCCTCTGTATATATATATATATATATATATTTTTTTTTTTTATTTTCAAAAAGCAATTATAGTGCAATGTTTGAAAGTAGTCTTTTAGAAAAGCAACCAATAATCAAACCAGGTTGCTGTAGTGATGACCACCCTCCAAACCTTACAAGAGAATATATTTTCTAATACATGTGCATGGCAGAATGCAGAGTTGACCGTGCGTGCTGTATTTTTACTGAATAACAAGGAACACAGAATTTGACAGCAGATAAGAACCATTTGGCCTATTTCAGTTCAATAACCTGGCTAAACCTTAATTGTCAATTAAAAAAACCAAACATAAAGCATTTCAATGGCCTGACTAATGAGGGAAGAGGACGTTACTGCAAGCGCCGCCATATTGCCCTCAGTTCACCTTAGTGGATTATGGCAGCACTTGCAGTTGGAGGATCGGGAGATGACTTCACTAGAAGTGCTGCCATATTGGTGGAAGTTGCTGGGCTATATTCTCAGAAATACCAACAAAAATAGAAGATACCAGATTCAGGATTGAAGATTAAAGAAAGAAGATGAAGACAATGCAGGCGAAGATGTGAAAGTGGAAACTGTCGGCAGAGATGATAAGGAAACATTTAGAGAGTGTGAGAGTGAACGAGAATGAGAGTGTGATAGTGAGAGGGTGAATGAGAGTGAGTGTTGGCAATTTTGTTCACAAATGAAAAATGTCCCTGAATTTTCAGCCAAATCGAATAGACAGGGAACAAAATGTGTTGCTCAAAAATGAATGGGCCAAACACGAACCGAAAAATAATTTTTGGCCCATTTGCAGATCTAATATTATCATGCCCTTACCTCTGTCCGTGTTACTGGCATATGTCTTCACTCCCTGCAGCACTCCTGGGGACAAGGAGAATCTCCAACACACATGGCGTCCATTGCAAGTACTGGCGTTGCCCTTTTCCAAAATGGCGCCGTCTCCTCAAGTAAACTCAGACCATACCATCAAGGGATCGGAGCTTCTGTAATCACCATGCTGAGCAGTATTAAAACACCTCTCACTCTCCTACCTGTGATTTTCAGACTGATTCTGTGTCTTCTGGAGCTTCCTTTCTATGTTGCCTTGGCTTTCGTACCCCAAAATTACCCGATATTTGACCTTTGCTCGCCCCTGACTTCTCTCTCCTGATCTGATCTATGTTGCTGACCTTGAAGCCCTCAACTTCCCTGACCTCTGAGATCCCGATTATGGCTTTACTCCTTGGAGATCTGACCTCCCCAATCCGGGCCTTGGCTCGCATACTGACCATCCTCTTCTCTCAGTAACAGTCGCTCTATGTCCAACTCCTGCATTCACACATTAGCGATCCTGCGTATCGGACTCGCCTGATTGCTATCGTGACAAATACTGATTACCCAGCTACTCCTCCACTAAACATTACTAAGCATGCTCAAATCTCACTTGCAAGTCCACTCGCACTGATCAAATAAATAAATAAAATGTGTAATATCAAAATGTTGTGTTCGCCAATGTTTATGGATGCAGTGTTTGTAATACAGAGGTGTATTATGTGTAATCCAAATAACAGGGTGAGCCAGTGCGCTATTTAACTTTAGGTTGAATAAATTTGCAGGACAAAAAGTCAGAATTTAAAATCGCTCAGTGATGTATTCAATTAATATAGAAACAGTTAACTATTTGAACATATGTGAATAGTAGACTTCAACTTGCATAAATCATTAGATATCTTGGTGGGATTCCTATTTTTGCAAAATGGACCAGATGAATATTTAAAGTGACCACACAGCGGTCGTATGCTTTAAAGAATGGAGTGTCCCTTTAACATCAGTTTGCATAGTTAATGGCGTTATATGTTATTTTCTGAGGTTACTAAATGGAATATTTCGCACTTGTTATATTACTGCAAAGAGCAGGATGACAATAGATGCTTCCAATGGCTTTTTGTTTATCTACAGTGACAATTCATGGACAATACATGATAATAAGTCATAAGTAGTCTTTATGTATCAAAGACCTTTATGTTAGTGTATGTTCTTAGGCCGTTCTTAGTATGTTCCTACAACAGCACTATTTTCTGGAATGGAATGGCATAATATTATACATATATTATAATAATACATACATTTAACTTAAGATGTCACAGTAGTTCCCCGGCCCATTAAGTTTGATTAACCAGTTGATTTAGGATATCACTGAGTAACAGGCTAACTATTCCAATTCAAACTGGGTTTATTTAAAATATCTGTGTATTGGCCTTAAACATTACCGCTATATAAATAAATAAAAAAAGAACAATTCCAGATATGTACCTGTAATCCAGTAACAGTCCAGGAAGAAAATGAAATCAGCTGTATGTTAAAGTAATATTGTAGAGGGAATGAGGAAACTGAAAAAAAGGTTAATAGGGTTTTAAAGCATACGATACAAAAATCCAAACACAGAAGATAAGAATATTCAATTTAAAATTGTCCATATCTGTTGAAGTGTCTAATTGCATAGTTAAATGAGCTGTAAAAAGCTGGCAGAGCTTAATTTTACACGTTCAAGAATAGTGATGATAACAAAAGAAAACATTCCTTCTTTGCTAATAATTTCTCTTCGGAGAAACAATTTCCTTAAAAGACAGATATTTTTAACTCAGACAGTAGTTGAATGATATGAATATGTGTTTTAAGAAGCAGCCGCACACAGCAAAGTCTATAGTCTGCTTTAAACGAGCAGTCAATTATGTGAATGGTTTTACTTCTGGTTGTAAAAATGATTTTTACATCTTGTCTGAGAAAAAAATAGTTTTGTAATAAAGAAAAGGACAAAAGGAAGGTAAATGCAATACTCAGCGTCTAGAGAATTAAATTAGCAAATTTTATGTTTACTGACTGAAAACAAACCCTTTGACAGCCAGAGGAAAATGCGGTACATGGCAGAACAGCAATACCACCACCTTTCATTGGACTACAACTCCCAGATGGTTAGCCAAGCTGTTCATCTTGTTTCAATAGCAGGTAGAGGGCAGCTGTGTCTAGTACATTGGATTCTTTCACACTTGCTAACCCCTTACATAATGTTTAAATTGCACTGGACATTGGCATCCAAAGGTCC
Organism: Spea multiplicata; assembly: GCA_009364415.1. Classification (NCBI taxonomy): domain Eukaryota; kingdom Metazoa; phylum Chordata; class Amphibia; order Anura; family Pelobatidae; genus Spea; species Spea multiplicata. Next base: position 25,136 of record VKOC01018581.1, on the reverse strand, counting down.
ACCCAACTTCGACAAATTGTGCCCCTTTATGATGGCACTTTGCAAATAATAAGGCATCAATGGGGACTGATTCCCTTAATCAGTAGATGATGTCAATATGTTGACATTTTTATCTTCAGTATAACAGCTTCCCAGGGTGAATTAACAACTAAGGCGGTTAAATTAATTCTATGGGAAATTTGGTAATTGTTTAGTCTATAAAGGGATTTTGCTTAGACATGTGGCAGCTGAAATCCTTAACTTAGTTAGTGAAAAATAAATCTGGTAATTAGAAGATGCCAGCAGCTAATCAAAACCCACCATTAAATGATAAGACCTCGCAGAAACATTGCTGTAACCTAATATAGGCTTGCTAGGAGAGAAATTTAAGCATCCATCTATCTGATTCCTTAAAAAAAGTATGAGCTGTTTCCCACTATACGAATAAAACAGTTGGATCTATTCACTAAGATGTCAAGTGTGTGTATTTTATATATACCGGTATGTCTGTCTGGCCCATTCATCAAGTAAAATAAGGACATGCCCCAAAAAATAAATCAATCATAATTTAGTTAACGGGATGTGGTTAAGTTTATATATATCAGAAAGTTGAGTCAACTGAGTCAAGTTGAGACCTAGATACCTAAGGGTGGATTAACTCCATTGGAACAAGAATTCTCTCTTCGGTCCATATTTCCTTCACATGGATATTAAGTATTCATTATTTTTCAACGTTTATTTTAAAACTACATACCTGGCTATATTCAGCAAGGGCAGGAAGAACAGATAACCTGCTGTTGTGTAACCACAAATAGTGCATATAGAAAGAGACAGCTTACTGTCCCTAATAGCTCCACTAAATCAGAATTTTAAAAAAAAAAAAAACTTTCGGTCCTCATTCTGGGTAGATTGTTATCTGACTGGAGGAGCTAACATTCACCAGTATTACTCTTCCTCCTCTTCTCCCTCCTCCCCCCTTTTCTCCCCTCCTTTCTCCCTTTGCCTCTTTGCGCTACCCACTATGATTTAAGCCAATGGGTAGGTTTTTTGCTTCCAGACTGTACCTAGATCTGGATATTTTGCGCATTTTATAAGCCGTGTACGTGCGTATTTGCTTTGCTTCATTCTCGGAAGCCTGTTTAATATTTCATTGTGGGTTTGGCCTGGCCTCTACAGTATTGCCCAATTGTTTTGTATCTAATGTATTTGCTCTGAAGAAAAAATGTTTCTTATATTCAAGCAAATACGTTACGTGAGAATATCTGCAAAATGTTTGCCAAGCCATCGCTGGAGCTAACTGCCAGTACAGGATGCAGTATGTCCTCTTATTTAAGGGTGTTCTGTTAGAATGTATTATTACATCATGAGTAGTTAATGAGTTAACTTATTTTGTGATGTATTTATACATAAATGTTGCATTAAATATTCACAAAAAGGCACTTGGAGTTCTGTTTGACAAAACTAGCAGGTATTGTGTGTCCAAAAGGTTTTTGAATTAAACAAAAGCTCTTTATCATTATTATTATTATAATTATTTATTACTATTTCTTTTATATAGCGCCAACAATTACGCAGCACTTTTTACAGTACATATATTCAAGGGGTATGACAACACTAGGATTGACAGACTAAGGCACACCGATACATTAGGTGGAGAGAACCCTACTCACAAGCTAGAGATATAACAAAGGCAAAAATACATAATTTCAAGCGTCTGGTATTTCTACCCAATGCATTTTTAAGTCTATGAAAACAAGATAATTATAGAATTCAGAGAAATGTTGCTCAAATTATAATAAAAATTGATATTTTATAAGCAAAATAAGCACGGGTAATTTATTTTAGGAATACAAGATGTCTGTTACAAAATGGAATTATTTTTTCTATAAGGAATGGAAGATTATAGTGTGTGTTAATATAATAATGCATTACAGGAAATTTGCTTTAAATTCCCTTACTGTGTTAAATAAAAGAAATTGAAATGAATAGCAGCATTAAGTATAATGCTATCTGTGAAAATACCCATTTTCAAAAAAATCTGAACCATTAATTTAGCAAGCCAGCAACCAAAACACCTCTGTGCTAGTAAACTCAATTTTACCCTATTTTGTTTGGAAATGAATAATTGCCCCTGCTGCTATAATGAAAGAGCAATTTAATGGGTCTATACACTATTAAGTGATTTCAATGCACATCATCACTGAAACATTAAAGAAAAACAAATAATTAAAAATGGGGTCAAATACATTACATTTAAAAGTTGCTTTTCAATATATAATAGCAGTTTTCTGAATTTGCAGAACTGGCTTTACTTTTAGTTTGCATCGTGAACAATGAAAATTCACAGTGGCACAATTTCAGACTTGGCAGAGTTTTGGTGTACTCTTGGTATGACTGCTATGTAATTTATAAAATTCACGAGAGAAAGTTTGTTTTTACCCAAAGGAAACGAAAATGCCATGTAATGCATTTATGGCCAAGATCAGCCAAAAAATGAAAGAATCGCGGTGTGCTGGTGCAGTAATAAAAATGAAAGTAATATATAGTCCTACTCAAAAATGGTCACAAATGTTTTGTGTTCTTTATTACTGAAATGTTGTACAGATACATGTTGTAGACATACAATCAATTATTCTATGAAATTATTCTTAAATTCAAGGGTGTATAGGGGGCGGCTTCAGCACAGGTTTGTCTTTGATTGACAGGATATGTCAGTTAAGTGATCATGAATACTGACCTGACAATTTGCCTTTATAGTGTGGTTATCTGCACTAGCATGAAACATTGACACACACATGCAGAATGTATATTTAAACTACTTATGTTTGCCTTTGTTTCTCCAACCATTTTCCTTGATGTCTCTTTATCATTCCACTTGCCTGTTCCTGCCTTTTTCTCTTGCCCAACATCTCAGACGGGCTCAGTGCTTTCAATCCCCTTATTACCTTTATCTCGTCTTATTTCCTTTTTAGACAGCTCCCTCGTACCATATACACTACACTATTTCTCCAGATCATCTCCTTATCGCCTGTAGAATGACCACCAAACTGTTCACATTACTCCCCTACCACTGTAGAATGGGCTGAAAAAGAGAATCAGTGTCTTTGCAAGTTGCAAGGTGAGGTCTGTATGGATCGGATTTGTTTGTCCAACAGATGCTTAATTTGATTGAGATCTGGGAAATTTGGAGGCCAATACAACACATTGAACTCATTGATTTGTTCCTCAAACCATTTGTGGCAAAGTGCATTATCCTGCTGAAAGAGCCAATGTTATCAGGGAATAACATCTAATTGAAAGCATGTACATGGTCTGCAACAATGCTATAAGTGGTACATGTTAAAGTTACATTCCCATGAATGGCAGGACCCAAGGCTTCCCAACAGAACATTACCCAAAGCATCACACTGCCTCAGTTGTTTGTCCTTCTTCCCATAGAGCACCTTGGGAGAACTTGATTCATCAGATTAGGCCACTGTTAGGGACCAGGAACCAGACGGACACAAAACGTAAAATGCAATCACCTTTATTGTAATGACAATAGTGAACAAAGCCAAATCGTGATCCAAAAGCATATACCAAAAGACAAGCCGGGGTCAGGAACCAAGACGGGTACTCAGACAAGCCGGGGTCAGGAATACAGAGATCAGCGAAGTCAGGAACAAGCCAGGAATCAGGAGCCAGGAGGGACGTCAGAGAAAGCCAGGTCATACACAGGAATTCAGGAACACAGCGATAGCACTTGCAGCCAGAAACAACACAAGGGCAAGGAGGAAGTGAGGTTTAGCTGCTTAAATAGCCAAAAGGGGCTGGCTGTGGGCTGGACAATGGGCTGAGTCACAGGAGTGACAGGAGTGTAGCCATGGCAACCTAGCCAAGCTGTATAGCCTCCAGCAATGCAGCAGAAAAGCAGCTAGACCATAACAGCCACCTTCTTCCATTGCTCCATCGTCCAGTTCTTATGCTCACACACCTATTGTAGGGACTTTCGGCAGTCAACAGAGGTCAGTACGGGCACCTTGACTGCTCTGCAGCTATGTAGCCCCATACGCGATGCATTGTGTGTTCTGACTATCCTTTCTATCAGAACCAGCATTAGTTTTTTCTTGAATTAAAGCTACAGTAGCTTGTCTGTTGGATTTGACCACACGGGCCAACCATCGCCCCCGCCCCCTCCACCGTGTTGCTGGTTCACCGCTTTTTCTTCCTTGGACCATTTTTGATAGGTACTGACCACAGGAGACACGGAAACACATCACAAGAGCTGCAGTTTTGGAGATCCTGACCCAGTTGGCTAGCAATCACAATTTAGCCCTTGTCAAAGTGACTCAGATTCTTATGCTTGCCCATTTAAGGAAGATATGTTCACTAGCTGCCTAATACTGATTTCTGGGCCTAGAATGTTTTGTGACTACAAATTCAGGATTCTGGATAAGTTAAAATGAAATAGTTCTATTTATCCTAGGGATATACCGAAATGAAAATTCTATACCAAAACCGGAAATTCGGGGTTCACTTAGCCGAAAGCAACCCCGCAACACCTTTAAAAATAATTAAAAAATCCCACACTATAATAAAAGTAAGTTAAAAACCAAAATTGTACAATAAATTTTATAATGTTAATATATATATATTATGATTAACAGCAATCTCAGGCATACCCAGATTCCAGCATGTACTGGTTGGCTGGGCATGATAGGAGTGTGATTGCTGTCAACAATCATATATAAATTAATATTGTTATTGTATTTTTTGTCCAATTTTGGTGTGTTAACCACACTTTTATTAAAAGTAAGTAACACACCAAAATTGGACAAAAAATTAAACAATATGACTTGGCATGATATCATACCCAGGCAACCAGTAAATGCTGGAACCTAGGCATGATGGGACTGTGATGGCTGTTAGCATCATCATGCCAAGTCAACCAGTACATGCTAAAAACCTGGCTAGCTGCCCCCTTGTGTATTGATGCTGCCAGCAGTATGGGGTCTGCACATCACTTACAGTCATCATGTGCCATGCCCCCCCCCACTTACACATCCATGCTATCACACACACACTCATTAATTTATATACTCATTCATTCATTCACATATTCATTCCCTCAATCAGGCATACTCATTCAAACACCCTCCCCCACTCCATTACCTGCACTGCAGCTCTCTCGGTGCCGTTCATAGACTTCCGCAGGGGCCGCAGTCTCCCTCCGGGTTGTTCGCATTCAGTGCGAGCAACTTCTCTTGTACTGCACACAGGAAGCAGGAATGGAGCAGAGTCATGTCATGTCACGTACATTCACGTGACTCTGCTGGGTTTCGCTTCCTCTGTGCAGTACAAAAGACCCTCCCACAGGTAAGCAGCAGGGCCCTTGTGATCCTGGTTGCCCTGGCTGTCGATCTCACGTGAGCCGCACCTCGAGGTCTGGTGGGCCGCATTTGGCCCGCAGGCCGCATGTTGGATGCCCCTGGGTTATGATAACAATCATCTACTACTTTGCAGTTCAAAAATTAGGTAAATAAAACCTCAGGTGAACAACAACACATGCCATATTACTCTGTGTCATGATTTATTCAACAAAAAGAAAGCCAAAATGGAGAAGCCATGTGTGAAAAAACTAAGTGCACCCTTATATTACATTTATTTATAAAGCGCCGACAGATTCCTTACAGGTGCTGCTAATCAAATGCCCTAGATTAATTGATCATCAGCAAGTGTGACCATCCTATATAAAGTTTTAGAAGTTTGCTGGTCTAGAGCATTTAGGTGTGTGTTAACACAATGCCAGGGATGAAAGACATCAGCAGTGATCTTAGAGAAACAATTGTTGCTGCCCATTAATCTGAGAAGGGTTATAAGACAATTTCCAAACAATTTAAAGTCCATCAAGTGAGAAATATTATTATTAAAAAATGGAAAACATTCTAGATAGTTGACAATCTTCCCAAGAGCAAATTCACCCCAAGATAATTTGCAAAAAAACCAAGTGTTACATGTCAGACTCTACAGGCCTCAGTTAGCATGTTAAATGTTGAAGTTCATGAGAGTACACTTAGAAAAAGAGTGAACAAGTATGAATTGTTTGGAAGGGTTGCCAGGAGAAAGCCTCTTCTCTCTAAAAAGAGCACATTTTAGGTTTGCAAAGTTGCATCTGAACAAACCACAAGACATCTGGAACAATGTCCTTGTGACAGACATTACCAAAATGGAGATGTGTGGCCACAATGCACAGCGCCATGTTTGACAAGAACTAAACACTGTATATCAGCACAAACACCTGATATCAACTGCCAAGCACAGTGGCGGAGGGGTGATAATTTGGGCTCTTTTTGCAGCCACAGGACCTGGGAACCTTGCAGTTATTGAGTCGACCATTAATTTCTCTGTATACCTAAGTATTCTAGAGTGACTCAAATGTGAGCATATATGTTTGAAAGTTATAGCTTGGCCAAAATTGGGTCATGCAAGAGGATAATGCTCCCAAGCATGTTAGCAAATCTACAACAGAAGTCCAGACCACAACCCTAGTAAAATGCTGTGGTGGAACCTTAAGATAGCTGTGCATAAACAAATGTCTGGAACCCTCAATGAACTGAAGCAACGTTGTAAAGAAGAGTGGGCCAAAATTCCTCCATAACATTGTGTTATTGCTACTAAAGGTGGATCTACAAGCCATTGAATTATAAGGAAATGTCTAAGTATTATATATATATATATATATATATATAGTCTTACATTTGAATATACTGCAATATCCAGTTTATCTGGACAATAGGCTACAGAAAAAATAATTTATATGCATGATAGTGTCAGCAAGCACTGACAAATTCAATGATGGTAAAGCGTAACTGACAAACTCCTTCACTATAAAGAATACCTAACATGACATACAAATATTCAGATAAAAAATAAAGCAGGCAGATAAAATTTTAGACACAAAGAGCATGATGCTAGGTTATGCATGCTGGCCAGGAATTCTGACTTTCAGATAGTGATAAAGAGATAAAAGCGAAGATAGTACAAAGCTGCTCCTCCTCAAGACTCAGGAGACAAGCATTAAGGGAATCTAAACTCCTTTTATATGATCTCCTTGATTATAGGAGAACTTTACAGACAGCTAAAAGGACAAAGTAAATATAAGTCACTGAACACTTTGCAGTATAAAGAATTGTAGAGGAACCCATACAGCACAAAACATATTGCTTCTTTTGTACAAATAGTCCTGATTAACATTTCACACATAATTTAGACTAATAAGTATATTTTTAGATCTTAATACTATGACAAGACCCATATTCCCAAACGGCCAACACAGATAAAGAGTGTGTTGGCATACCTGACTTCAACTTTTAAATGTAGGCAGCCTCCTGAATAAAAGAATGTTCATCACAATATGTTGTAAGTACTTTTAATATGCCTTCATGATACCTAGAAAAAATGCAACTTACCTTTAGTAGAAGTTGCAGCAGAGCACTTTTTCCATCGTGTGATCTCTCTCACCACTAGTTGGCTGCACTAAAAATAATGAGAGACTTTTCTGTGCATGAGCACAAGAGAATGTCATTAGATCCCCTTCCAGAATACATAGCGCATATGTTTCTAGACCCCTTAATGGGGAGTTTAACAAGACATATCTTGCCTTGTTGATAATATGTATCATTGATTCAGAAAGGGATTTCATTCTTCCCATTTACTTTCATGCTCCTCAATTAGTTAGTATATAAATATGGCAACAAGAATGTGACTATTTACAGCTGTCATACTATAGCTTAATATAGGATGTCAATACGGAATGTAACCTTGTAGGATGGGCTTCAAAGGGTTTATTTGCTAAACGAAAAATTTGCCAATGTGCTTTTAAACTTCCCCTTTCACTATTTATTATGAATGGCTATCCCAACTTATTTCTCTAGAATAAAGGCTGGAGCTTGCCCCATAAATTGCATAATTCAATGTGTGATGAAGCTTTGAAGCAACCTCACTGATTTAACACTACATTTTAAGAGGCCAACCAAACTTAACCTGCAGCAGCTGCTTAGACCTTTTTTTTAACGTATAGTGATGTCGAGAAACTGAAACACAACTTTCCTAAAAACTCTTCTGACAACCCTCCCTTTAGTGAGAAGACCTCGATATTGCTTAGTGAAAATAAAAATATATTTACAAAAGCATTTTTATAAAGGATTTTAGTACTTTGTATACTTCCTCACAACTACTTCCTCAGAGGGTCATCAATCAGATGACCTGTAGTCAAAGTTCCAAGGTACAGCTATAGAGTCTTAAGTGTATATTGCAAATAAAAGATTGCTACTTTTTTTATACATAGTCAGAGCCGGCCATAAGTGTTCTGGCGCCCTGTGCGGACTACTCCTCTGGCGCCCTCAATCCCCCCCCCCACCAAAACCATGCCCATATGCATTATGCTATAGCATGATTGATAAATTCACTTTCTCATGCACTCTCACTTACAATCTCTCTCACTCAGGCCACCACCAACTATTACAGGGGCCCAGCCTTTCCATGGACCCATCAGAACTTATATAAGGGACGGCTCTGGTCATAGTAGCAATTGGTTTGGCATTCTATAACTTGAATGTGATTTAGGTGCTCAATTGAGTTTTAGTTAGTGTCACCAACACCTAAAATCATACAGAATTCCCATAGGAGTGTGGTTTGAACTGGAGGGTGTAATATAACATGGTGACATAATTATATTAAGTATATACCCAACTGATTTATTAAATGGGCAGGCCCACCACAGCCACTAACAGCAGCCAGGATGCTAGGAGCTCAAAGTCTGCATCCGTTCTTCTGTGATGGCATTTTAATGTTAGCAATAATGAAGCAAAATCAAAGTTTGAAATCAGGAGGATAACCCAAAAGAGCATCAATGTCATTTTCATTAGTTATGTGCTTTGTGGTCAAAATCAAACTCTAATGTAGTAAGAAAATTGTTCATATGAAACTGCTATATTCTGTGGTGTGTGTCTAGATTATAAACTCAAACTGATTGTTTACCAAATTGAAAGATACTATATCTATCTAAAATCCATTGCAATTCTCTTTACAATTCCGGTCTAAAGCAGAGTTTACGATATTTTTAACTGATTTATAATAGCAGAATCAATTGGATGCGGACAAGCAAAATATTAGAACTTGCATCCGATTTTATGAACTGTAATTTATTTCACAATAATAGGAATTTAATGGCTTAGAATATATTATACTCTGACATAAGAGCATACAGGAACTTTAAATTATATACACTGAGAGCAATATTCACAGTATGTTTTTTTATAACAATTCCTTTGTTATGAGATGATGGATTTCATATCTCCATACAGCAAATAAGAAAATAAACTTCAAAGAATAACAAAGAAAGATAAAAAAAAAGTCTAAATCTTCTTAAACCACATTTTATGTACCCTGCTTTCCTTCTTATCTTAACAGTAATACTTTCAAAGATTGGATTCTAAAGACTAAGGTTACTTAACTTTTTGTGTCCCAAAACTGAACGTATCTGTCACGGAAAAGGTTAAATTTGCCTTTTCCAAGATATAATTTTGAAGGGAATTTACTAAATATTTTATGTACTAAGAAATATGTGACCATTCGAAGAAAAGAAAAATCACCTTTTTCTATTATACCGTATTTCCCTATGTATTTTCCCTATGTATTAGAAGAATTTGGGGTCTAAAAATTAGTCTTATACAGTGGTGGTGGTAGTTTTTTAAAAAAATAAAAATAAAACGAGGACCTGCTGCTTACCTGTTTTGCTCAGCAGCGTCTCTTGATCCACCGCGGCAGCACAGGAACCCAGTAGAGTCACGTGAATGCATATCGCATCACATGACTCCACTCAGTTCCTGTTTGAGCAATGCAGAGGGGAAACAGCGGCCCCCACGGAAGTCTGCGAGCGGCACCAGAAGACAAGGTGGGGGAGTAAATGAATGTATGTATGTATGTATATGAGTGTGTGTTAGCATGGATCCGTGTGTAGGGGGCACAGGGAGGCTGAAAGTGATGTGCATGTACTGGCTGCCTGAGCATGCTAGGAGTGTGATTGCTAACAATTGCTAGCAGCTAACATCAATCACACTCATATCATGCCCAGGCAGCCAGCACAATAATTTTATGTAATATATTTTTTTTTAAATTTCGGCCCCCAAAAATAGGGGTGCTTCTTATACTTGGGGAAATACGGTATATGTGTTTAGTTCCAGGCAGCATTTTAGAAGTGATTTTGTTTCTGACATTTTCATTAAAGAGGAAAAGCAAAGCCCATTTCCAATTATAATTTTAATTAACTACCTTAGAGGTATAAAGACTCGTGTAGAGGTCTTCCCTCCACATAATTTATCTCCTATTTATCTCCTATCTCATTATCTCTACTTTTTCTTATTATCTCTCTCCTTTCTGCCAATCTCTCCTCTTCTCTTTATCTTTCCCTTTTCTCCCTATCTCCTCCATTACTCTTTATGTTTTCCAGGGAATGTATGTGGGACCAGCCCAGGGCACTTTGTCTGGTCTGGTCAGCAATATGTAAAAAGTTATATGTGTCCTTGAAAACATGGCTGATGTGGTTCACCCTACCCGCACATCATATGTAAAGAGTCACCTTGCAGTCACCTTGCAGTAAATCAGACCTCCATTGATCAGGGGATCTCCCCAAACTGGCCCATGATTTCCACTGTCTACAAAAGCCAGACAGCGAGCAGTTATGCAAGGCAGCTGAACAATGCCTGTTAATTGGGACTGTCCCACAAAAACTTGGACTCTAGGAAGGTATGCATTTTTATTCATACATTGGTGCCAAATGTGTAAAGTGCATTAATTTGGTCAATATTGAATTTAAGTTAACCCTATAAAATACAATAGCCATAATTTTATATCTAGGTCACAAAACAATTTACTTTTAATAGAACAAACAATGAAAAACATATAAAAACAAGTTTGTACATACAGATATCAAATATATCTAAACCTCCAGGTGGTAAGTGGGGTGGAGGAGCCACATGATCTCTCTGAATGTCTATTTTAAATTGTTGTCTTGTTGAAAAGGTTGAATTTAATAATCAAAGAAAAACAGAACTTTGATAGTAAATTATATGGAAGGTTTTCATTCCTTTAATGTCACCATGTTTACTTGTCTAATTGGCATTGCAACTCTAGAAGGTGGTTTAAATTATAAATTCATGAACTGGTTGTTTTTGTGTTTAATTTAGCATAATAACTAGAGTCGCTATTTTGCTTGATAGGCTTTTGTGCTTCAATTTTTTTTAAGTAAATGTTAATTATTTCTAGTGGATTTTTTTTCTTATTGGTTTATAATAAGAACTATGTTAAATTATGTAATTTTCTTCTATTGATATTTTATTTTAGTCCAGAATATATAGATTTATGGATAATAAATAATTCCTTAATTATTAGATATTTTCTTTTACAATTTTTTTGGTTTTTTTTATGCCAATACAATATAGTCACCTGGATGAATTTAGGAAAATTATATGTGATTGTGTTTACCTAATAACATAATGGGTCCCTGGAGTGGAGTATACAGAAGATCAGGGTGGGCTGGTGCTCCAACAGTTTTTAAAATCCAGACCAGGATTTACAGGTGCACCTGGTTTAATCAGGAGGGTTTAAAAAGCCCAGCTTGGTGCTATTCACTCTGTCTTCTTATTTCCAGCCAAGAGAGCTGCTGGACAAAAAGCCTTGCTGGATTTATTTTGTTTGTTTGGAGTGTTTTATATTGTATTTTTGTTTAAGCTGCTGATTTGAAGAAAATAAATATTTCGATTTTATCTGGATCTGGAATTGGCGTTTATATTACCCTAGAAGACAAGTGATTCTGAAAGATCTCTGACTGATTCCTTGTGCTTTAACCCCTTCAAGACCGGGACGTACCTGGTACTTCCGGGTCAAAGGTCACCGGCAGACCGGGACGTACCAGGTACGTCATCGATGATGCGTGTTCCAGCGTCGCTATGAACGCTGGGATCGCGAGGGGCGGCTGCTACTGACTGCTGGGTGTCCCCAGTGATCCGTAGCAGCCACTCCCCCTCAATTCCGTGCACTTTTCAAGGGAAGACGCAGTTTGCCAACACCGGTCCTGAAGGGGTTAAAGGACATTCAGTTACAATATATATATGTCAATACTGCATTTTCAACTTTTCAAGACTTGTGTATTTTACTGTTTTATGGATAAATATATCCTTTTCATAATTTTCCAGACATAAAAAATTTGGCCTTGCTTACCCTGAAGATGCTTCTCCATTGAATTTTATGAGACATAAATTGTTACAGAATTACCTAAGTAAAAAAAGTAAACAAATGTATTTATACTATATATAAAACTGTAGTATAGTAGTCATATTAAACAGTATTGTTTAAAATCATCATAGTGCCTCTTTAAGGAGTGAGGCAAAATGAATCCAGATTTGTGTTCAATGCACACAAATCAAAAGCTCATTCAGTGTCCTTGCTTACAAGATGTAATCATAAACATGTTGAACATCTACTGCATCAGATCACTTCACTGCACATAAATGCATTTATTGGCCAATGTCCAGCTGGAAAATTCTCACACATATGGTATACGTTCATATATAGTGTATATTATTGTAATGTGCAATGTGTTAGAGATTTGAAACACCCTTGTACATATTTGAATACACAGCTATTATTAATGACATGGTGCCACCAACAAATACAGAGGGGAGGGAGCTCAGGGAGCTGAAGCCACAAATCTCAACTTAACAGCCACAAATAAAGGCTCAGGGGTCAAAGCATACTTTAGCCCCAGAGCCTCCATTCTGTTGGGGAGATCATAGATCTCCCTGTATAACTGACAGCAAATTAATGGCGAGTGCCGGTATGTGATGTGACATCCTCATGCTCAGCACCAGTGGCGTATGTAGGGGGACAGTCGGCCCCGGGTGCCACTCACCGAGGGGGTGGCCCAATGGCCCCTAGGCCAGTCCAACATTGTTCACAAAGGGCCTTTCCCATCTGATCAGAACTGGTTTAGGTTGAACCAGCCTTTTGTGAATACTTTTGTACTGGCCTAGGCATCCAGGAACAGAGCAGGGTCCCACAGTGAAAGTGAGCAGCGAGTAAAATCTAGAGCTAAGCCGAGGGGTGGATGAGTGAGGAAAAGAAAAGGGGAAGGGGAAAATGAGGGAAAGTGTATAAGTGTTTGTGAGCATGCATGTGTGCATGTATGTATGTATGTTTGTGTGTGACCATGTATGTGTAAGTGTATATAAGCATGGATGTGCATGTGACCATGGATATGTATGTGTGTGTCAGCATGGATTTTTATGTGTAAGTATGTGTTTGTGAGGATGTGTGCATGTGTGTTGACTTGAGTGTGAGTCTGTGTTAATGTGAGAGTTTGTTTAAAAATGTGTATCTGTAAGTTGAAGAGAGATTGAGATAAAAAGGAAACAAAATATGAAAGATGGGGAGATTAGAAGACAGAGGCATAATAAGAAAGTGGAAAAGATAATGAAAAGTGGGGGAGATTGGAAGAAAATGTAAAGCTAAAGTGAAATCCTAAGACAGATAAAGAGAAATGGAATAGATAAGATTAATAAGGAAATAAGAAAGGTGCAGTAATGAAAAGGGGGGGAAAGAGAGAGGTACGGTAGGTAGAAAAGGGAGAGAGAAAGAGGAGAGGCAATAAAGAGAAGGAGAGATAAAGAGAACGAGGAAGGGGGCTATAAAGAAAGGGGAGAGATTGGAAAAAAGTGAGGTAAAGAGGGGGAGCAATACAAAGACATTGGAGGAAAGAGAGAGATAAAGAGAAACAGTGTTTGTGTTTTGGAAGTGTTTGTATGTTAGAGCAAGCAAGTGTGTGCACGCAAGAGCAAGTGAAAGCCAGGATGTGTAAGGGCAAGTGTGAATATGCGTGTGAACTACTCTACCTGTCCAAGCCAAAAAGAGGAAACATTGGCAAGTGGTTCTGCTGCTACATCTACAAAATCTTGATTTAATAAGGACTTTTTTAAAAATTGCTTTTAGCCATCAGGCATTTTACTGGCCTTGCACACAGCTATGGCACGGGTTCCCTCCAACACCACCATCAAAACCATCACAATTACTAAAAAAAGAAAAAAAAACACTAGTACCACTCCTACATTATCTGGTGCACAACACTGTAATAAGGTGTGGGGGCATTCTGAGACTGTGGGAGATGGGCACACTGCAAGGTACAAGTTAGGGAAGGAAGTGAGCAGGGGTAAGGTTAAAGGACATCTCACCATTTCTTGTATGAATCAACACCTACATACACACAACAGCAAAGGGTGTGCTTAAGGCTTCTGCCTTCCCAAAGTGACAGGTGGGGCTGGGACATCAACTGTGCCAGTTTACCCTAGAACACTATGGGGATTTCCATTCACGTGCAGCAGTCAAGTAAGGTGACACACCTGCTTGGTCAGCTTATCATTGTTGGAGGTGCTTCCTTCTCCATGATTGGGGGAGCCCTTTAGTCAGCTGCTAGAAACCCTTGCTCCCACTACCACCTTACCGCTGTAGCTGGTGTAGCCACATGGGGTAACAGGAGGGGAAAAACTGGGGCAGAAGTTATGGATGAGCAGCATACACCAGCTCACATTTTGGAAGTTCTTAGGTAGATGCTAGGGAAGTTGGTTGGATCACAGGCGGGCAGAGCAGAAGAAATGGGACAGTGCACATCGTGAAAGCAGTTAGAGGTGTACCTTGGCATTTTCCCTATTTTGTCGCATTACAACCTGGAATTAAAATTGATTTTTTTTGTGGATTTTTTTCATGTAATGGACACAAAATAGTCCAAATTTTTGAAGTGAAATGAAGAAAATAACTTTGCTAATAAATTAAAAAATAAAAACCAGAAAAGGTCAGTGCATATGTATTATCTTTAGAAGTGACATCATTTGTTGCACCTGTTTGCAATATAAGTATCACATGATCTGTCGTATGATCTCAGTATACATACACCTGTTCTGAAAGGCCCCAGAGTCTGCAACACCACTGAGCATTGGGCACAACCAAGCAAGCGGCACCATAAAGACCAAGGAGGTCAGGGACAAGGCTGTGGTTATAAAAAAATATCCGAAACTTTGAACATCCCAAAGAGCACTATTATAATGGAATGGAATATGGCACCACAACAAACCTGCCAAGAAAGACTCGCCCACCAAAACTCATGGCAACAAAGAGCCCAAGGATAACGCTGAAGGAGCGTCAAAACTCCACAGCAGAGATTGGAGTATATGTACATAGGACCACCTTAAATAATGTTTAGGTACCAGGAAACAGACAGACACAAAACATATAGAGAAAACTCTTTTAATCGTAAACACCAAGCGAACAAAGCCAAATCGTGTTTCATGAGCATACAACAAGACAAGCCGGGGCAGGAACCAAAGCGGGTAGTCAGACGACCCAGAGTCGGCAGTATGGAGACCAGTGAAGTCAGGGTACGAATGCCAGGAATCAGGGGCCAGGAGGGTCGTCAGATGAAGTCAGGCTTATTTAGAGCAGAGCAAAGTGGAGCTTCAAAGAACTGCCCACAGCACACAGAAAAAAGGAAGAGAGCTCCCAGCACTAGAGAAATCTCAAATGTGGTTGTGTAACCATGACAACCATACACTCCACAAAGCCGACACTTTATGGAAATGTGGCCAGGAAAAATCCATTGCTTAAAGAAAAAATAAGCAAACATGTGGGACACTCCCAGTGGTTTAAGGGGAGACACTTACATATCTTGGAATGGCTTATCCAAAGCCCAGACTTCAATCCAATTGATCCAATCTGTGATATGACTTAGAGATTGAAAAGAGCTAGATATCCTAAGCTTACAGAGATGTACCCGAAGAGACTTGCAGCTGAGGAAGGAGCAGGAGAAGGCAGGTCTACCTCACCATCTTCTACACCAGGACGTAGTCACCCGCTGGAACTCCGCCCTAGACATGACGTAACACATCCTAGAGCAGCAGCAGGCTCTTCATTCCATGTACTCTGAGCAGAACATTGAGTTGTCCAGCCCATTGAGCAGATGGGAAAGGGCATTAATGGTGAAGGTAGTGGTGGCTTTGCCACTTTGGGCCAGGTCATCCCCTTACTTATGCACCTTAAACAATACATTATGAATTCCTGGAGCAAAATTAGGTCTTTCCAGGCAAAGGATTACAGGTTTTTGCATCATAACAAACATCCTGCTTACTACCAGCTCAAGCTAAGCTATTTCAAGATAGAAAAATTATTCAAACTCATTTAGACCACAATTCTAGATCTGCAAGCAAGTTTCTTAATTTAAGTTAGCATGCTTTCCTGTATATGTACCAAATATGTATTTTGGGACATAGTTTCTTTTTCTGTTTTTTTTTGGCCAAAGTTTGGTATAAACGTATTTGCACATTCCTTTGTCCTGATCCCCTTCCAACTCTGGTCTCCTAAAGCCTCAATTACTCCGCTTTGTAACTTTAAGGTTTCTCTCTTAATCTTTTTTTCTCCTCTTGTAGCTTTCCAGTATCACATTCTGTGCATTCTTACTACCATCTTTAGCCACGCTTTAACCCACCCCCTCTGTTCATTTTATTTATACACCCTCTTTTCCATGCTGAAATCACCTAGCCCTAATTACTGCTACAAAATAGCTACTACTCCCTCTTTTTAACCCCTTTTTTGCTTAAAAAAACATACTATTTCTTTAGATTGTAAGCTCTCGAGCAGGGCCCTCAAAAGCCTACCATGGCTGACAGGAACTTTGTATAAAAGTACCATAAGGCTAGATAACACTGTTATAGTCCAGATTTTCAACTCCTGATGTATCTGTATGTACTAATGTATATTTTTGTATGTGTGTTAACTGGGCCACTTAAATTGTACAGCGCTGCACAATTTGTTGCTCTTAATAAGTTAATAAATAAAATAATAATAATAAAAATGTGGAGGTTGAGAAATTGATCAGTAGGGTTAGAGGCAAGTTGGACCCTTAAAAATGACAAAACTTGGAGGGACATGCTTGTCAGTAGTATGTATGAGATGCAGCATAAAAGGGGAAAGCTAAATGAAGGAGAGATTCAAGAGTTTGAAATAAAAATTCATAGCAGCAGTGGCAGTAATGCAAGTTACATACCCAATGCCCAATCCCTTGCTCCCATGTAGAGCAGCAGCACCAGATCCACAGGGCCATCTGCCATGTGGGCAGTGGCCCTTGATACTTTGGTGGGTAATACCATCCAAGTCAGACTAGCGCCTCTGAAATAGTCAAAACCTTGAGGGACTACCACTCTCTCCTAGTACTGACCCTTTAAGTTATTAGGGCCAGAAAGCTGTTGTTTGGGCTGGTCTCTCCTTGGGGCCTAGCAGTTGCTTTCATTGCCACCCACCAGTGCAACAGGAAACATACTTAACCCCCAAAGAATACCTGATAGAGCAGATGGCTTTTTTGAAAAATCTTCCCAAATTAGAAAACCTAACATTCAATATTCAAAGTGAAAGAGGGTCTAGTTCAGCTGCCAGTGCCTGCCTTACTCTGGGGGATCACATTTTTAATAATATTGGGAAAATTCATTCATGCACCTGCCAGTGCCTCCCTGCCCAGGGCCAGTGCCCTACTACTACTGTTGCCGCTCCAACCTCACTGTCCTTTCTCAGGGTGATTACATATTTTAATTTCTAATAATATTGGGGAAATGCAGTCCTGTACCAAGTGACTCAGCCTCCTTCCTTAATCTAGATAATCTATTCTTATCCTTTTTCATATTGGAAGGGTCTCAGTCTTGTGGCTGGATGTGTCTATCTGCCAGTGCCTGGTCAATACCCAGCCCCTGCACCTCAATGTTCTTCCTTACTCTTGGGGATCATTTCTTGTCCCTTTTTTTCTAATGGGATGGGAATAAGTATTTTATAATTCTGTACAGCCTGAATGTCTTTGTTTGGCAGAACTCTCCTTTCTTACTTGGTATAATCAAGTTTTATTCTTGTCTAAGATTGAGATGGTTCAGTTTTGTAACTGGATGTGTCTGTCTGCCAGTACCCGGTCTATACTCTGCTCCTTCTATTTTATAATATGGGGGAATTCAGTGTGTCTCTCATCAATTCTTTAAAAGTTTTCTAACTTTGGGTGTAAATCAGTGTAACCTGGGGCTGGATTATTATTATTTATTGTTTTATATAGCACCATCAAATTCCGTAGCGCTGTACAATGGGTAGACAGGACATAACAAGGAGTATGTAACATAAAAAATTGACTTACAGAGACAACAGGTGAGGAGGGCCCTGCTCAAACGAGCTTACATTCTAGATGTGTGTATATGCAAGTATCTACCCAGTGCCACTACTACTGCTGCCATATCACCTTTCTTACTTTGAGGGATCAATTTATCCAAACGGTGCAATTTATTGTGACATTTAGTTCCATATTGCTAGATGTGTATATCCATTGGTGCAGTGCTGCTGTTGGTGGTGGTCTTGTAGTGCAAAATTAAGTCTGGATCTCTTCCTTGAGATGATGCTGCTGTATGAAAGGTAAGTCCAGAAAACATCTGGGACCTCCCCCTTTGTAAACACCCCCACATTTAATTCTTTAAGTCAAAAAAAGCAGAATTTTGTCAGAGCTGACAAGCGAAGCTCATTAACAAAAACAAAACTAAAATGTTGTCCAAAATGATTTTGCTTGCTGTGCACAAATTCATAAATTAGCTTTCCATTCAGAAATCTCATAACATGCAAGAAATCATAGCTTAACTATCGAGTAATAATAGGAGCTTAGAAATGGAAATATGATATATTTTAAAACAGACAGTTTTATTCTAACAAAATGTGGCGTTTAAAAGATTTGTCCGGAACTATTTCACCCAGATAATTAAAAGCCTGAAAAATCATAGCAGAACATGGAAAGAAACAGATATTATTTTTCAACATAGCCCAAAGGAATAGCTACGAAAACAACCTCATGTATTAAAATACAAAACAGTTGAACAGATTAGAAATGCGTTTAAAATATAGCTATAAAAGGACCTTGCTACGACTTCAACTAAAATTATATAGTAATCAACAAAGCTGCACTACAAGATTTCAAAGTTTGACCAGGGGGTCAGCAGTTCACCGGGAAAGGAACAGAAGGTCCACAGCTATTTGCAGATTATAAGAATTTGAAAGTCAATATGGTGTCTGGCTTTCAGCCAAACTTAGGATTTAAGACACAGAATAATAACGTATGACAAGCCCTGTAGTGCAACTAAGCACTTATATGCTACAGTCTAGGTTTACCAGGAGTTAAGGTTACAGCAAACTTAAAAAGGTCAAAGAAAGTGCATTTTTAAACTGAAAAAGAATAAGCAACAGCAAAGCTAGAATAAAAACCTTACATATACAAAAGGACCAGAATAAGAATATATATATTATATATAAAATCACTGCTGAACTATAGCAAAAATAATAACCATGTCATAGTCATAGAGGGCTACGCCAACGGTGTTCATCATTAGCGCTAAGTGTAGGGAGAAACAGGAGCGTTCTGATGACTCATTTTGCTCAGTGGGTTAATTGATGTTAAAATTATTACATTAATGAATGTCTATGTTTTCTTTTCCAATACATGTGCTAAAAAAAAGAAAATGCATCTGTATAATCCATGGAAAAATAGATGTTCTGTAAATAATGCACCTAGTTATTCTGCTAATAAATACATGTAAACGTGTTATTTGGTTTGAACTCTAGACTCTAGTAATTGGATATTAAGCTTTAGTCAATAACGCACACTAAAACAAATATAAATGAAATAATATTGTGAAAATACTGCCAGTTAATACATTGTGGGTTGAGTATTAAAAGTGTGTCAAGTTTGAAAAGAGGCGTTACCATCAGCAACTGTTGGAGTGGCTTCATTAGCATTAACATTTAATTGGTTTCTATGGTAAATGACCACTATTCAAACATAAAACCAGAATTACCTTCTAGACTTAACTCCCCTATAAATCACATTTATCTGCTTTATTTAATTCCAAAATAATAAATTTTAAACAATAAGAAGTAGCTATTTGATTGTGTTCCTAGATTTACAGCTTTGCAGCTGATCTTTTTGAATGAATTACCCTTAATTACTAAAAAGGTAAATAACATACATGATGGGTTTATATATATAAAATGGAACTCTAGTGCAAAGTTTGAAAAATATTTTGTGTCTGTATAGCAACCAATGGAATGGTCCAATCAGCAAAACTACTTCTGTAAAATGATAATATCCTCCTCTTTACAGATAAGCTTATGCATCTATATGACATTCAACCCTCTGTTAACAAGTCGAAGAACCATTATCTAGCCATGTTCTAGCCCTGAACATGGCAGACTGTGCACATACAGGTCTTGCCACTGGAGACTCTGTGGTTGCTGTCATTTCTGTTTTCCCCATGTCGCTGTCAAGCGATCCTGTCGCACGCGTGGCCTGTCAGGCAATTAAGGAGCTATGTAACCAGGCTCTCTGGCTGGAGCATTGAACTTCCAGGCCCTACTCTGAGTATGTCTGTGCTTAGTGTTTCCTAGTTGTGACCTGTGGCTTTGAACTTTGACCTTTTTATTTTTTGACCCATGTACCTCACCTTGATTTTGACCTTTAGCTTGGTGTGACGGAACCCTCCATCACCGGGGCCCCTGGAGAGGCCTGAGAGCCAGCCTCCTCCGTATTGACTATGGGCCCTGGCCTTGTAAAGACTTCTGTGTGTAGATACAGGGGGTCAGTTTCTACTGATTTTCCCCCGGTACAGATTTAACCATATTTCCTAAATATAGGAGACTCTGAGCACTGTGGAGCGCTTAGTTTTGCAATTATTTATTGTATGTCAATACTTTTCCCTGTGTCACCCCCTGTTTTCAGCTAACCCAGAAGTATATTGTCTTATCATGTGCTGAGGGGATTATATCTGGCAGACAGCCAGGATGCAACCAGGGAGTGAAAAGTTATTGTTTCAGTTAAACTTAGTAACCCATCCTTACGAAAAAAAAGCATTTTTTCTGAAGTAATACTGCAGTTTTTTGGACATGAAAAAACGGCAATACTGCACTTTTACTGCAGTATTACTGCAGTTTTACTGCATTTGTACTTCACTGTACTGCAGTATTACTGCACATATACTGCACTTTTTTATATTGCAGTTGTACTTCAATGTACTGCAGCTTTATTGCATTTGTACTTTTGTACAAAAATAACTGCAGTACAATGAAGTACAAATGCAGTAAAACTGCAGTAAATGTGCAGTAATACTGCAGTAAAAATCCAAAAAACTGCAGTAGTACTTCAGAAAAACTGCAGTAATTTTTTCGTAAGGGATGGTGCACTAAGATGTTGTTTTTCCCAATCCCTCTCCCACTTTGTACCATATTTGCTTGATTATAAGACGCCCTGATTATAAGACGACCCCCCCAAAATCTGAATATTAATTTAGAAAAAAAAGAAAAAGCCTGACTATAAGATGACCCTATAGGAAAAAAGTTTTACCAGTAAATGTTAATTCATGTAAAAACCTTCTTATAACCAAGCAAATACGGTATTCCGCTATGTTAATAATTCATTTATGGTTGCATAAAAACCCTGTGTGTCACTCTGAATAAACAATTCCTGTTCTTCACCCTGCATTAAGCTTCGGCTAGTGATTTGGTTGACTGGAGAGTCGGTGCTTTGGAGTGTGCCCGTATACAGTTATAGGAAGCTAGGAATCAGCTATTGACGGAGGTACCTAGTTGGGCTACAGGGCGTCTTGTCACACTTGGCCTGTGACTATTCCTTTGATCATCCTTTGGTACTGTCCATTGTTCTGTGTATGACATTGGCTCACTGAGCGCTACTGTCTGCAAGACTGCCTGCTATAACTCTGCTGCTGTCTGCCATTTCCCCTGCCTGCTGCTGTCTGCCAGTTCCCTGCCTGCCAGCTGCTGTCTGCCATCGTACTGCTGTCTGCCGGTTCCCTGGTCCACTTCTGTCTGCCAGTGCTGTTCCTCGAGTCTGCGCCTAGAAAGAAGCCTAAAGCTGTTGCAAGCCATGACACCTGCTTTTCTTAAATGAATATTATAAAGAACAGCTTTTTCCCACAAGGAGTCAGAAATTCAGGTTTACTGTCAGGAATGTACCTTTTTAAGAATCCCTGATAACCTTACAATACAATTTCATGTGTTACACACCAAACAATGCTGTTTTTATAATACATGCTTAGCTCAATTCAAAGATTTTGAGTGTCATTTATCTAGTAATTCAATGGTACCTTGTAATAACATTGTACACCCATCATAGGAATGAAGAAAAAAAGAAAACAAAGCAGCTTGGCAAGTACATCACTGTTTAACCCCTTAAGGACAATGGGCGGTCCCTAAACCCATTGAAAACAATGCATTTTGAGCCCGTACATGTACGGGCTTTGTCATTAAGGGGTTAAAATGTCACAGTTGTCTGCACTATTGAAGTATAACTTGCAAACAAATTGATATTCCTTTTAGAAAACACGCCTTTCATAGACTTGTCTTATTTGTTTGAGTTTATTCACTAAGAAGTACAGGAGACCAGATTCACCTTCAGTCGTATGCCAACATTTGCAAAACAACTCACAAATTCACCAGTATTCAAGTTGTTTTTGAAAGCATGCAATGATAATATGGACTTGCACGCCATTGAATGAAACTTGCAAAACACCACCACAACTACATTAAATGTAAAAAATAATGGTGGGGAGTTATTAAATAGCTCCAGGATTATATCAGTCAACATACCAACTTCCATCTCCTCATCATGGAGATTCATTTTAAATGATATATAAAAAAACCCCTATGGAGTCCACAGTTGTTCCCTCCTCATTCCCAAATTTGTATCTAGTAGGATGGAATGTTACAGAAAAAAAGTGTGCGTGGTATTATGTTTTTAGCATTTGACATGTATTTGTAAATACCACCTATCTACAATTGCTTAAATAATGGGCTTATATAATGCTTAAGCTATTAACATATTTGTATTGTTTAGTTACAATGTAAACACAATGGATTTTTTTACAGGATTCTGAATAGATAAATAACCTTGTATCCTCATGAATATACTTCTTTACATTCTTCACAGGAATATATATTGCTCACTGCAAATATTGTTTCATGCTTAATCCTTTATTACGGGAACCTAGGGATAAAAAGTAGATTTTTGCTATCCTAACATAACAGTATAAGTGCATTTTTTTTATGTATACTATACCTTATTTATTAAGGTGATTTAGGCAGACAGCAAGTGATGTGATGACCTAATTTAAAGGAAAGCTTTTGTTTTAACTAGATTACATGGCTTAAAAAAAATACTTGAAACCATGTCAATTGCTCCTTTATCAATTTCCATTAGGACAATTTTCCATCTATCCTTATCATGCATTGGTTTGTAATTTTACAAATAATAGCCAAGGCCAGACTAGGGTTTACAATTGGGCCTGTCACTTTACGGGCAGTAGCCAATGTAGTGGAGTATATGTGACACAAATGGCCATGCACTAAAGTAAAGTCTAAACTTATGGGTGTTATCATACACTGTCCCACCTATGGCCACTCATGGACTAGTAATAGCATTACTTGATTCCTCTAGCCTCCCTTGGAAATGAGATGTGACACTATAAATGATGTTTGTATGAAGGACCAATTTGGTTTCATATATTTTGCATAATAAATGAGAGTTTGAAGAATTAAGTGAATGCATTTAAAAATAATAGAGGAGAATAGAGGAAAGGGCATGCACGTGTGCTGTCAGAGACCAGTATTCGAACAGAGTTTAGGACAAATAATTTATAAATAAAAGAAACATTGGACACAAATACAGACCTCAAAGCCCACTGAGCCTACTTCCTAAATTAGCACAGGTTTTGCAAGAATGGTTAACCGAAGTGTCTGTGTTGACATATATTTTTAAATTATAAAACTGCTATTTACTCCTTAAAGAGAAATTGGTTTTCCCTCTAATTTTTCTATACATTGTGAATTCTAATGTTGTGTTAATAGATAGATGTGGAGTCACCCACAGATTTCTATTATATTAATATGGAAATCAATATTTTGGTAAATATTAGTCATCTATCCTAAATAAATATTGTAATACGAGGTTAACTGACAAATACATCAAGACAAAACTAAAGCAACTATTAAACATGGTGTTTTCAGCTGAGTTGTGGTATAAACTCTCTCACCTCACCAATCATGTTGAAGGGTCACACCGCCAGCAAGAAGCTGGACTGATATAATATATAGTTCATTATGTCAGGAGAAATCTGATTTATTTAATTAAGGATTAAACGGGGCCAACTAAGCTTATTGAATCTCACTAGGGTTGGATGTTCTTAAGGTATAATAAAGCCAAGAAAAGGAAACCCCATTCCTCCTACAAAGTGTAGGAGACTCTATTGCATGAATTTGTATGCTAACACTTGCAACTAAATGATTGACATATATGAAAGTTGGTTATGAGGGCTTGTGACTTCATTTTGCATGTTACAGGTGAGGGCATATGAGTTCAATGAGAATGATTGTACATGTCATCACCTGCAACTCACAAAATTCCCTCTCAAACACATTAAATAAAACAAATCAATTAAATAAATAAATTAAAACCTCCTATGATTGCCTTACCTCTTCCCCCAATCTGTGTGTGGTAGGGCAATTAAAAAACCTTGGGAGAGGATGCACGGCTGAGCTCCTCTCCTTACAACCCTGACAAAACCGGCACAACTCAGCTCACCAACCGGCTAAAATACCGGCACACTGAGTCCCGGGACGCCGCTAGCCCCAGAGCACACACTGCCCACACCTCACGCCACGACCGGTGTGTGGGAAGGAGAAGACAGCGGTCCCGACACAAAACGGCGCGAAACGAGCGCCATCTTACCTCCCATGCTTGCTGCTTCACGGCCGTCATCCGTTGCTTCGCACGGACGAAGTTCTGCTGACTCCTGGGAGCGGCTGCATCATCTCTGCCGCTCCGGTCGCGGAAACGGCACTCACACGCAGCATTAAGCCGGGAACACACGGGGTAAGAGACGCCTTTCCATCGGCTCTCCGCCATTTTACACGTGCGCACGCTGAGACATCTCCCAGCCGGGACACCCTTTAATCCCTGCTATAGAACCAAACTGGTATTTGCAGCTTTTTGGCACAAG